>JAKTRJ010000036.1:0-58863 GCA_030579655.1 Liangdongia dryadoides
GAAATGTGTAGCTTGTAAAAAGCGAGCTTAAATATTTTCCACCAATTTTAGCATCATCTTTTCTTGTGAAACGAAAATTCGGAACACATCCAAGTTGTTCAATTATATCTTCCAAGAAGCGACCTATAGCATACCCAGCACCTCCTAAAAGATTAACAATATCTCTTTCCGAACCATTAATATCATAACCATAACTGTCTAGTAAATGTGATGACAAGAAATTTGTCATAAATGATATTTCAGAAACATCCAATTTTTCAAAAGCTTTTTGAATGAATAAATCTAATAATTCAATGTTATTTAAATATTCTTCATCTACTGATTTCATTGAATGATTTGAAAATATCGCTTTTCTGGATCTATCATCTTTAAATATATATTTTAAATTTGATGCAGTTGGTACATTTGCAAGATTTGATAAATCTTTTAGATCTCCAGTAAATATATGGTTACCAGCAATCACTGGGATATGTATACAAAATAAGATTTTGTATAGGTTTTTGACAATAAAGTCAATTTCATTTTCAGTCAAAACTCCAGTATTTTTTAATTTTTTCAAATTTGTTAAAGTATTAAGTAGAGTGTCCCAATTTTTCAATAAATGAATAACTTCTGGATAGGGTAGTTATGTGGATTTGGTTCATTATTACCAATTATTTTGATTATTTCTTTAACATTGATCTCTGGTAATTTTGAGTCTTTTAAAACTCTAATCAGGTTTTTGGTGATTCTGTGTAAAACTGCATAATCCTTGATATCATAAAATAAACCAATTCCATCAGTGCTTATTGGAGGTGGTAATGGAAGTAACGGCAGCTGGTTCATTGTGATTGTTGTTGTTGTTGTTGTTAAAATGTGTCAAATTTAGTGTCAAGTGTTATCCGGGTAAGACAGATAATCAATATAATATACTTCTCTAAAGACACCAAATACTGAAGACACAATTAATTCGATTAATCTCATTGCCATATTAGGTTAATTTTATACGTTATAACATGATGTAACTGAGTTCAATATATAGCTTATAAAACAATAGATGATCTGCATGATCTCTAGTATATTTATTATATATATGAAAATCCAATTTTAAAAATGTGATAACTGTTGTATTTTAACTTCAATCAACCTGATATTTTGTTATAGGTTTATTATAGAGACTAATATAATCTATTTCCAACTATGGTCGTCTATTAAAATGGTTGAAATTTTTGAATGTTTTTTTTTAATAACGAAAATACTATAAAATATAACTAGACAACTTTCAAAGATTCAACTAATCTTAAGATTATGTGATGCCTTAGGTGGTTGATATATCCTTGTATCGATGAATCCAAGATAGCTAGCTGTTAGCGCTAGCTGCAGCTGCTGGAATTTTTTGATTTTCAAGTTGATCAACAAAAGATCAAAAATTATTGTATTAAGTATAAATTAATCTTAAAAAAAATCACTAGTTATATACTAGTAGCTGTAGCGCCTTAAAAAACGAAATAAAATTAAAGCCTATTTAAAATTCATTGATACAAAACAGGATATGTTACCCATCTGATGCCTTATAATGGTTAATATATTTATTATATAATATTATATTTATATAGTTCTGATTTATTAATTACGTATTAAAAAAAAAACACCTGCATACAATAATATTCAAATATTATAACCCTACAAGAATACTTGAACATAGAAATTATATACTATAGATTAAAAAAAAAAACATGTGGTAAAATTATTACTACAACGATACTTTTTTATTGTTGATTATCAACATTAATTTAATTTGCATAATTATCAATGTATTATGTAATCGACGACAAATAAATAAATTCTTTAATTATGCTTAATCAGCAAGAAGAAATTGAGCTGTTTCAATAAAAGAAGCATAATATTATCATCCTAACAAGTTGATAGTAATAATTTCCACAACAAAGTTTTTTATAAATGGATGAGGGAAATAGAGTACCTCCACTTCCAGACTTGTTCCCTAAGATTACAAAATATCCAAAGCATGAGACTGTGGAGGAGGAGCTTGAACTTGATGACATTGCTAAAGATGAGTACGATAAAGCTTCAATAAGGACTGATGATATCAGAGACAGGTTAGAAAATATGGATGAAACATTATGGGAGAGTAAGAACAATGAAAAATTTTTCTTGACAAAACTTTATGGAGTGAACGAAGTTGATAATGAATTATCAGATTTCGAAAAATATAATAGACAAGTTCAAATGGAAGCAGTTCTAGATTCAAAGACTAGAAGAGTTATAAATGAGATGAATAACAACACATTAAAGATTAGTCATGGTGTTGATTTGAGGTATGAAGCTGGTGAAGAACATACAAAGACAACATCACCAAAATTGGCTGCGAGAAAATTCAATACTTTACTTCATGATCGCAAAAAAGCTACCCATTTACCTGGTGATATGCCCAAGATTTATAAAGAAACAACAGCAGGTTCAAATGCAACTGAAGTCATTGATATTTCTAAAATGGATTTAACATTCATAAATAGTAATGATGGATTACTTGACGGAAAAACACATCATTACACTTATAAAAAGTATCATTTACAAAGAAAATTGAAGAAACAACAAATACAGATGATTGCTTTAGGTGGTACTTTAGGGGTTGGGTTATTTTTAAATTCTGGTAAAGCTTTTTCTATTGGTGGTCCATTAGGTTGTTTTATAGGATATGCTTTATCTGGTTCTATTGTTTTGGCTACAATGTTATCGTTTGCTGAAATGTCAACATTAATACCCACTACATCAAGTATATCGGGATTAGCATCCAGGTTTGTGGAAGATGCATTTGGGTTTGCATTGGGTTGGACATATTGGTTATGTTTTGCATTTTCTATGCCAAGTGAAGTATGTGCTTCTGCAATCATGTTAAGTTATTACCATAACTTGAATTTGAGCAGTGGTACTATTGCAGGGTTTGTTTCGTTGTTTTTATTTGCTATTATTTTTATTAATTTATTGGACGTTAAGATTTATGGGAATTTTGTTTATGGTTTTAGTTTGTTTAAAGTTTTGATTACAGTTGTTTTAATCATCTCTATGATTGTGGTGAATGTGAAACAACATTATGGGTTTAGATATTGGGATAGTAAGAAGTCTACAGAATTATTAACGTTTGGAGTCTTTAGGCCAACATTTGATTTATCTGATATTGGGACTGGTGCAAAAAAAGGTATCGGTGGTTCAAAGGGGAGATTTTTGGGAACATTAACAGCATTTTTAACATCGTCTTATTCATATACAGGGAGTGAAATTGGGTTTGTTGCTTCAATGGAATGCAGAAATCCAAGAAAAGCTTTACCTTCAGTGACCAAGCGTGTTTTTGGTCGTGTGGTGATATTATATTTATTATCAATTTTTCTTGTTAGTTTGAACATATATTCTGGTGACCCAAGATTAGTGAGGTATAATTCTAATAAAATACCACTTGGAGCTACTGTATCAGCTGAATATTTAAAAGGTTTGAACTTTCAATGTACCCCATATTCACAAATTGGTAGAAATAATGGGAATCAAAGTCCTTGGATTATTGCCTTACAAGGATGTGGGTTATGTGTTTTTTCTGCTGTTATGAATGCAATTTTTGTTGTTTTTGGTGTTACTGCAGGTGTTGCACAATTATATACGTCAAGTCGTACCTTATATTCAATGGCAATTCAACGTAAAGCATTTACAATTTTTGGAAGATGTACAAAATCAGGTGTTCCATATCTTTCAGTCTTGTTTAGTGGTTCTGTTGGATTATTATCATACTTGGCTGTTAATAACACTGCATTTGAAGTTTTCCAATATTTTTCAAATATTTCATCAGCATCGGCAATGTTAATGTGGGCTGGTATGTGTGCTTCATTTCTAAGATTTTTTTATGGATTAAAATTAAGACCTGATATAATTTCAAGGGATGATCCATCATATCCTTATAGATCTCCATTACAACCTTTTTTAGCAATATATGGCCTTGTGGGTTCATTGCTTATTGTGTTATTAATGGGGTTTGTTGTGTTTTTAGATGGATATTGGGATGTGAAGATATTTTTCACATCTTATGGAGCATTGATGTTGTTTTGTATTTGTTATATTGTTTATAAATTGTTTAGAAGGTCAAAGATTCACAGATTAGATCAATTGGATTTAGATTCTGGTCGTCGTGAAATGGATAGAATTGTTTGGGATGAAGAAACTTATTATATTAGTTCTATTAAAGAAATTTTCATGAGATGTTTAAGATGGTTAGCATAGATTTTTTTTTTTTTGATTTTGTTTTATTCATTTATATGTAACTGTACTACTATTATATAATATTTTTTTAAAACTACCTTTTTATAATGTAAAGACTGCAGGTTTATACTGGTTCTTGGGTTATTAACTTCCCTATTAGGAAAGTAAACTTGATCTGGATATATAAATAACTTGTGAATAAAACGAATATGAACATCAAATTTGAAAACTTTTCATTGAGAATTAATATCTTTAATAAAATTAAATAAAATGATAAGCAAATATTTTCGAAAATTCATTCAGCCGGGCCACTTCATCAAAACGCTATAAATAAGGAACATGAAGGTTTCTTATGATTTGTTGTTAGTGTTACTAATTCCTATAATTATTATAGGAGTTTTAGCATGGATATATGGGTAAATATGAATTTTGTACAAAATTTTATGATTTTTTTGGTTTGAGATTAACAAATTTGTTTAGTACTTATGAAGACTCGATCAATGCATATTTATGGAATGCAAATAAATGGTTAATAAAGCAAGAAAATAAATATTTTCATGGTAAATTAGTTAATTTATTTACAAATATTGCCAAATGGTCAGTTCCAGCACTTTACGTTATTATTTTCACAATGTTACTTTTCTTTTTTTATACGAGAATATTTCACAAGATTGATAATCCAAATACAACAATTTACAATACACTATTAAGTATTTTGGTAATTTTATTCATATTAGCTATTGTTAAAGAACCAATTTATTTAACAAAACAGAATGAAGCACATTATAATAGAGTTTTTAAGAATAATGGGTTAATTTTTTTTGATGATCAAGTTTGTTCAACTTGTAAATTAATTAAACCAGCTAGATCCAAACATTGCAGTTCATGTAACAAATGTATATTATTATTTGATCATCATTGCATTTGGTTGAACAATTGTGTTGGGTTAGGGAATTTTGTTTGGTTTTATACTTTTTTATTATTTAATATTTTGATTTTAACGTATGCATCAATAATTGATTTAAATATCATACTTTCTAGAATGAGAAAGGAGAATTTTGGTATATTAAATATTCCTCATTATTTTGAAGAATTTGCATTTATGATAATTTTGATTCCATTAGATGCTATTTTATGTTGGTTTGCAGGACTTCATTTTAGTTATATTTCTGAAGGTTATACAACTAATGAAGCTGATAAATGGCAAGATGTCTCTGATTTGATTGATGAAGGTAATTTATATGTTGATGGTGTAAAATATTACGAGTATTTACCACATGAGAATGTCTTTGTTAGTGCTAATATGAGAGATAATAAAGTTTTAGATGTTGACAAAACCAAACTAAGAAAAATTGAATCAATTGAAGAAATTGTAAATATTTATGATAAAGGGAGATGGGATAATTTTAAAGAACGGTTGAATATAAAATCCAATCAATTTTAATGTTTAATTTTATTTATTGTTTTAATAAGATCTATGTACAATCTAAGAACTAAAATCTATTTATATCTACGTCAATATATTCATCCAGCTTTACCAAAATTATCTTCAATTAATTTCAACAATTTTGGGAAAATAATATCAGAAGTTTCACCTTCAACACTTTTCAAAATTCCCTTTTCTTGATAAAATTCTTTTAATGGGGCTAAAGTTTCATGAAATTTATCCAATCTTTGTTTAAAAATTTTAGAGTTATCATCAGGTCTTTTTGATAATGGTTCACCAGTAACATCATCCAAACCAGGAACTTTTGGTGGATTGTATTGTAAATTATAAATACGACCAGATGGAATATGAACCCATCTATTCTCGATTCTTTCTAAAATAATTTTTTCTGGAACTTGTAATTCAACAACTAGATTCAAATTAGAATCATGATTGTTTAAATCAAGATCTAAAATTTTAGATTGATTAACAGTTCTTGGATAACCATCTAATAACCAAGAAGATTGATTATTCAACAAATTATGGGAATTTAATTCCTTAATAACTAAATCACTAATAGTATCATCAGGTAATAACCCACCTTCAGCAATAATACCTGAAGCTTTTGTACCAATTAATGTTTTATTTTGAATTTCTCTTCTTAATAAATCACCGGAAGAAATTGGAAATAAACCAGTATAATGTTTTAAAAGTTTGGAGGTTTGAGTACCTTTACCTGAACCTGGTGCACCTAATAACACAAGTCTTAATGGACGAAGTGGTAATGTCATTTTATTGTGGAAATTTGTTTTCCTTGTGTTGGCTTCAATGGTGAACGTACTTGAGTTTTAATTAGTTTTTCGAACTATTGTTGAAAAGTATTAAATCACTTTTTTCGTAAGATTGAAAATAGTTGGAAATTTATGAAAATATTTCTGAAATTTCAACTTGTTAAAAGAATGTAATCATTACGAATCAATTAATACAAATTGTTTTCAGAGTAAATATTTAATTAAAATTATTTCACATAGTTATTAATTTTAAATCCAATACCGGAAATGTTCGGTCTGCATATTTATTTACATATTGAAAATTGATTTTAATTGTACAATTATATTAATTACTTTGAAGATTGAATTTCCTTATGTTTTTTCTTCAATGCAAGATATTTCTTTTGAACTTCTTGTAAAGTAAACTCCAAACTTTTAATTTTCCCATCTTGTTCAATATTTTTCAATCTTTCATCTTCATATTTTGACCTCCAATCAAAAACTTCTTTTCTTAAACCATCCAATTCATATTCTAAATGATTTGTTCTTGATTTTTGTGATCCGAGTTCATCAGTTATTGAAGCGACTTGATGTTGATAAACTTGAATCAAATGTTGTTGATTAACTTGATGTTGGTTCATATAATGTAATTCTCGATCTTTATTAAAATGCTCCTGTTGTTCTGTTTGTTGTGTTAATTGATAATCAAAGTCTGGGTTGAAGTCTATATCATCTTCATCATTAGCAGTTAAGTTAGTTTCATTAGTGTCTTGATTTGGACCAGGAACATCATCATTATCATTTGAATTTGAAAGAGGAAGTTCGTCAGTAGAATCACTATATTCAGATACTTTTTGAGTTTTTAAAGGAGAAGAATTAATATTTGTATATTCTTCAACTGGCCTTTTTTGTGGGTTAAGAGTTCTTTGGTTTGTAGATTTTTCTTTGAGAGGTGCAGTTAATGGGCCATCTGTTGATCCTTCTTCTTCATCGAAATCATTTTTTTTATTACTTGATTTATATGATTTTTTGGTTGTTGAAATAGGATTCATTTGTTTGGACTGTTCTTCAGGTTGAGATAGTGGTTCTTTCATATTATCTGAATATGGTGTAGTTGAATCTGAACTAACAGGTGAGATCAGTGTATTAGACTTTGAAGAAAATGAATTTGAATTCTGTTCAAGAATTTCTTTGTTATTTGTTTTTTTATTACCATTAATTTTAAGATCAGTTGAATCTGGTAAATCTGATTCATTGAAAATAGGATAACTTAATTCATGTGTTTTAAAAACTTCAGCTATTGAAATATCATTCATTTCACAAAGGTCAGGTATTGAACAGAATGTTTTCAAATCTTTGATAAACTCTTTATCATTTTGGATATTTTCTTTTAAATAATTATGAACTTTTTCCTTTGTATAAAAATAATGATAATTACATGAACCAATAAAAGAAATAGAAACTCGTTCACAAAACCATCCAATTGTATTATCATTCAAGAAATTCTGAAAAGTGCAATACATCAATCCAATAACCAATTTTGAAGAGAAATAAGATCTTGGGAAAGTAAATTGATGATAATCATTTTTATTAGTATTAATTAAAAAAGAATGATCTTGAAATTCTGGTTCTAATTTTTGATTTAAATCATAATCTGTTCTTAATAAAATTTTTTGACAACTTTGAGTAGTTTTTATTGATGAAGATTTTTTTTGTGATTTAATCATATTCAATCTATTGTGTAAATTTATATAACTTTTGTATCCATTTGCATTTATTCTTGGATAATGCTTTAAATGTAAATTGAACCTAAAAAAAAATATTAATAAAGGTATAAAAGCAGCTGTAATCAAGGATTACTTACAATATTGTAAAATTTTGATTTAATAAATCATTGAGCAAAGAATTTCCTGCAGTGAAACGTTTTAAAATAGCGTACAGTTGAGTTAATAAGACCAGTTCAATACCGCTAAGCGTCAAGGTTTTTGGATTAGTTGTGTTTTTATTTGTAGACATTGTAAAAAAAAACACTAGCGTTTTTCATAAACCTATATTCCAGTATTTTATCTTTCAATATAATATTTTTCAAAGGTTCTTATTGAATTAATACTCATCTTGTTGTTATTGTTTTCTTTTAAAAACGCGTCTGATGTACGAGAAATAATTATTACGTAATTTATGAATAATCAATATAAACTTTAAAAAGTTTAACAATTATGCATTAGTATTTAACACTTATTTAAGGCATTACTCTAACACCTTGGAATCCTTTCCCACTAACAACACCCATCCAATCACCTGTTTTATTCCAAGTGACATTATTAACTTCCATAGTATCACTATACGCAAAGTTAGGACATTCAACAATATTACTACCACCAGGTTTTAATACACGAACAGTATCCATATCCCATATTAATGCTTGACAATCATCTGCACCAGATAACAGTTTATTTTGAGATGGATGCCATTTAATAGAATTAATATGACCTGTATGACCACACAATATATTTACTGGAACTGCAGGGAATCTCATATCCATGATTTTAACAGTATCAGATTTTGCACCAAATGTTGCCAAAACATTTTCATTAGTATTTGAAGCAGCTAATCTTAACAATGGCATTTTAACTTCACATGATGTAGACATTGACCCAGATCCATTTGGTGGTTCATAAATAATAGTAGAATGTTCCAAAGCTCTTAAATCAAATACTCTCATTGAACCATCATTACCAACACTAGCAAACATATTTGGTGATCCTTTTAAAAATTGAACATCAAAAACTTCACTATCATGAGCAATTAATTGTGTTGTTGGAGCTTGTGGATGATTTAAATCCCAAACTGTACATGTAGTATCAATTGAACTTGTTATAATGATATTTGGACAAGTTTTATTCCAATCTAAAGAAGTTAAAGGAGGTAATGATTGGGTTGGTTTCCCATTAGTATTATTATGCATTAATTGAGCACCATTGACCAAACTTGCCTTTTCAATCAATTGACTATTAAAATCAAATCCCCATAATTTTAAGCGATCATTTGATGTAATAAACCGTTCATTACCTGATGGATCCCATTGTAATTTAGTAACAGGTAATGTAACATTAGCTTCTGTAGTTTTAATAAAATTTAATCCATCAGAAGTACCACCATTTGCATGTTCAACTTTTGATGGTGTTCCTTCAATAATTTCCAATTTATTAATTGAATCTTCTCTATAAGTTGATAATGCAACAAATTCAGCATCTCTATTTTGAAAATGGGTCCAATCACTATAAAATAAGGGCCAATATGTTTCATAATAAGCTGATCGCACAGGTAATTGTGCTTGTGAGTTGTTGATAATGGCTTGTGGTGAGGTAATATTTATTGGAGTTGAATTTTGATTATTATGATTAAAACGTTCATAATCACTATGTAAATTTGGCCTTAGAGTGCCAACAGAAAATGAACTTCTTTTAGATTTGTTCCAATCCATGATGACTATATTGTATGTTTAATGAACGGATGATGATTTTTTTTAATCAGTTGATTATTATTGGTGATATGATGATGGGTATTAATAGCAATAATTGAAATTTGTAGCTTTTAAAAGCAAAAAAAAAGTTATATTGACTTGGAAAATCTAGAAATAGTTGAAAAAATATGTTATATTTTTTTTTGCTTTCTTTATTTCTTGTTTTAATGAAATTGTCTCAAACTTTTTGATTATTGTTTCAAATTGAACAGGAGTGTTTTTCATAATCAATTTTTTAATTCTTTTCAATATTTGATAAAAAATAAAAAATTACCAAAATTTAAATAAAATTGTTACAAAATGTTTTTTAATTGTTTAAATATTCTTTATTTAATTTTATAACTGAATTCTACGAGTTTAAATTGGTTTTAAAAGAAATGTTGTAAAATTTTATGGAATTATTGATGGAGATATTTAATAATACGGGAATTTTATTGATAAATAACAACCTTTATTTTATTTCTGATATCGTGATTGATATTGATGTTTATGGTATATGTATAATATGACTGTAGTTCTTTAGAACCTGATAAGGTTTAATAACTTATAGCTAATAGAGTCAATAATCCTCAACTTGCACTTATACTATGTCTTTTAATAAATAAAAAAAACTCTGTTAACTCGTCTTAACACTATAACTGGTAACTGATTATATAATTCACAAATAATCTCATTATATTTATGTCTTTTGATGTTCAATGTCTAATTTTAGAATTGACACAAAATATAAGAAAAATGATTTCAACAACAATCATAACTAATAAAATACTTACACTTCAAAATGTCTATGAAGAAAAGAGTACTGAAAGAATATAAAAAGCTTTTACAAGCAGATCTACCTGGAATAACTTTCTTAGAATCTGACAACACTTCTTTATTCTTTGCAGATATTGAAGTACTTGGTAATCCACTTTATAATGATAAAAAATTTAGAGTTCAAATGAAAATACCAAACGATTACCCATTCCAAGCCCCTGTGACAATGTTTATAAAAGATGAAACTGATGGTATTAATGAAATTCCAATACATCCTCATGTGTATTCTAATGGTCATATTTGTATAAGTGTTTTAGGTGATGATTGGACTCCTGCTCATTCAATGCAATCGGTTTTATTATCTTTACAATCTTTCTTAGCTGCAAATAATAAAAATACAAGACCCGAAGGTGATACTAAGTATGTCATGTTTGCATCTAATGATCCTTCAAAGACTACTTTTATGTATGATGATGATACAGTTTAAACCATTGATCTAAAATATATAATGAAATATACAAGTGACTATAAATAACAATGAATGTAATGCAAATAATATCATACATCCCATCATTGATTTTCATTATTTACAGGTTTTTTTTTTGTTTTGGTCGTTCCAGTTTTTCTCATGACTATTTCTAATAAGTTTGATTTGTCTTGTAATTCTATTAAGTTCAAAACCAATCTCTTTAATATTCTTTTTAATGGTTTTAATCTTTCTTTTATTTTTTTTCATAATTAAATTATTGGCCTTTTTTTCAACCTTAACAAGATCTGTTCCTATCTCATTAGAACATTTGTAAAATTTAATAATTTGTCTATTCATTTTATAATTATCTTTTTCTTGTCGTTTTAAACGTCTTTTTTCAATTCTAGAAATTTTTTTTCTAATTTCAACAATATCTAATGCAATTTTTTTCTGAGCTTTATGTACAATTTTTATTAATTCTTGAGTCTCTTCAAAATAACGTTTCTTTGCTCTTAATTTTATTTTTTGAATTTTAGTTTCAGTTATATTAATACTTTTCTCTAATTTTTTGATTTGCTTATCAAATTTCTCTATATCTTGCGACTTTGTATCTAAAGCTATGTTAGAATTCTCTCACTGAAAAATAAAAACTTGAAAGATACCTTTATTTTGTGTATTTATTGATGTGATTAATTTCTCTTTTCCTTCAGATTTATTTTTAACTAAATTTTTTTTAGTTGAACAACGATATTCATTTTCAGCAGATTTAACCTTTGACAAATAATAGTTCTTTTCTTGTGTAGGGAGTGATTCAAACTCAGCACAGGCTTGTGAATATGATGATGTAAATTTTTGTTTATTATATGTCGGTTTGTTGTAATTATCTTCCATAAACAAATAAACTGGATTCAAATTACTTAATTGGTCTGATTTCTCATAATACTTCATTTTATCAAAAATATTCAATTTTTCCCAATAAAAATTCGCTTTTTCTATTATTAAATCATTTGAAATTGATCCATTTTTTTGAATATAATCATCAATGAAAAGACTTTTTGCAGTTAAACTAGGTTGTATTTTCTTATGATCTATAATAAAAGATTAGTGAAAATTAAATATAAGAAATAAAATTGAAAATAAATACCTTCTTTAAGACTTTTTGTTGGATGGGGAGGATCTCTTATAGGTTCAGCTTCTAGTTCTTTTTTGGCTTCGTAATAAAGTTTTTCTTTCTGATCCCATGGCATCTCATTCCACTGATTAAGTATAAAGGTCAATCCCTTGAAGTCAAGACCAATATTATCAGAATAGTTTTCCTCCTCATATTTCTTAATATATGAATTAATTGCAGTTTTCGCTAATACAGAAACTAAAATAATATGTTAATAAATTAAGTAAACACTGGTAACCAAGAAACATACACTTGTCGGAATCCAGGTTTTCATGATCTTTGAGCTTGAGCTTTTTCTTAATGATTTTAACGTCAGATTGAACAACAGAATTAATACTAAATCTTTTAGTTTGAGGAAATAAAACAGATGTGGTTTTGAAACGTATGAAGCTGGGGAATATAGCTCCACTTGTTTTCGTTATTGATATACAAGATAGAAATTGACGCCTGTAGCATAAAAACATCAACACTTGTCCCTGTCAACAAACTTCAAAATACCCTTTGAATTGTCTTTCAAAAAGTGTTGAAGTTAGCACCGAAAAGTAAATAAACCCTCGGAATTCAAAGAGAGATGTGTATCACATGACTAGTTCGAATACTTTTTTGAAATATTATTAAAACTTAATAATATTCATCTCATCAACTGTTGCAACAATAACAAAAATGAAAGCTGTTTTCATCGAGCAGGCTGTAAGTATTTAGAAACTCTTGGTATAATTCAACCCCATTAACTGATAATATAGTGTGATTCATGTCGTAAGAGAAAATTGAAATGTTCAAAAGACTTACCAAAATGTGCAAAATGTACTCAACATGGTTGGGAATGCCATTATTCTCCAAGAGTTGTTAGGAGTCCTTTAACTAGAGTTCATTTAACTAAAGTGGAAAATAGGGTGCGTGATCTAGAGTCATTAATCCATGATTTATTGCCAGATACCGATGTTGATAAACTGCTGGCAAGGAAAGTACCTAAAAGATCTAATGCTTCAAATACAACGAACACTCCAAATACAAGTACAACAACTTCAGTTACAACATCTCCTACAAATGATAGCAATAGTAATAATAATGGTTCTTATCCAAAGATTCCAGAAGACGATGTACCAGAAGATGCCATTTATGGGTTTGATTGGTGTGAAGAAGATAGCGATTCTTTAAATGATGGGATGGCTGCTCTTAGTTTAGACCCTGCTAATAAAGGGTATTTTGGTGCTGCTTCAAGTGCTGTGGTACTTCGTGCCTTAAAAAAACCTGAAGGTAAAGATCAAGATGAAATGGATGCTGATTATGAAGGTCCAACAAGTGGCTCTGCTTCAAGATCAAATTCTTCAAAATTGATGGATTTAGATTCAACTGTATCATTAAGTGTCAAATATTTAACAAATGAATTTATTGAATCTTATTTTCAAAATTATCATACCTCATATCCTTTCATTAATAAAGAAACTTTTATGGCTCAATATAGAGATGAAATCCCAATTGGAAATTCTGAAGTTTGGCAAATTTTATTAAATACTGTTTTAGCCTTAGGTGCTTGGTCATTACATGGTGAAACTTCAACTTTTGATTTACATTATTATCAAAATGCTAAATCTTATTTAAGTTCTTATGTTTTTGAAAGTGGTAGTATTCCATTAGTTCAAGCTTTAACTTTATTAAGTAATTATGCACAAAAAAGAAATAAACCAAATACAGGATGGAATTATTTAGGTCTTGCTGTTAGAATGGCTTTAGGTCTAGGTTTATACAAAGAATTTAGTCATTGGGCAAGTGATAAGACACAAGTTCAATTAGAAGTTAGAAGAAGATTATGGTGGGGGTTATATATTTTTGATGGTGGTGCAGCAATCACTTTTGGTAGACCTGTTAATCTACCAAGTGAACAAATGATGGATATTGGTGAAGTTTCAAATGTTGATGATAATGAATGTCAATTTAATAACGACCTTAGACAAGAATTAACACCTGTTTCATATCCAACTATATATTCTGGTTTAATTGAACAAGCTAAATTTACCAAAATTTCAACTGATATTTATAATAGATTAATTTCAAAACCAAGTCCAAATTCATCTGAATGTTTACAAATGAACAAAAAAATCGAGGAATTTATTAAACAACTACCAGATTTTTTTGCAGAAGATGATGCCATTGCTGAATCTGCTTCTAAAATTCCAAATGTTAATGGTATTCCAGATTGGTTAACATTAACAAGATTTAGATTAATTTGGAGATACAAAAATTTACAAATTATTATATTTAGAGCATTTATTTGGGAAGCTGTTCTTGATTCTAAATTACCATCAAAAACTGATGAACCACCTCAAATGACGCCTGAGTGTAAACTTTGTACCAAGATTTGTCAAGATGCTGCACATGAAACTATTCTTTCAGTGGCTGATTTCACCAAGAATAATAATGTTAGCGTTGTTGGTAGTTGGTACGCAACTTTTTTCCTTTTCCATGCTTCTTTAATTATTGTTGTTTGTATTTGTTCTCATCCAAATTCTACATTAACCACTGGTTGGAAAAATGATATTATTTTAGCTAAACAAGTTTTGGGCCATTTGAGTAAAGTGAATTCTTTAGCTAATAAGTTCATTGCTGTTATTGACAATTTGTGTGGTAAATATTTACAAGGTGATGATTTAACAAATATTATTGGTTCAAGTGATATTGAAAAAATCCCAAGTTTGTTAAATCTAGCTAATATGGGTCTTGGTGGTGATATTGATAAAAACTTTGATTTTAAAGAAGTTCCATCAACCACTAATATCAATGAATTATTAAACATGATTCCATCAGATATGAACACCATTCATAATAATCGCACAAATACAACTTTAAATGACTTCAGTATTAAACAAGAACCATCAACACCAAATATGAATGATACACACCCATTAAGTATGTTTGAAACTGGGTTTGAAGCACATGATACTGCACCATCTACACAATCATTATTCAATCATACTCAAAGACAATTTGAATTTTTTAATCCAGCACAACAACAACATCAACAAACAAATACACAAGTACCTCAAACCACCAATACCAATAATACTACACTTGGATCTGATCCATCTTCTATACAACAAAATTTTAACGACCAACAACTGCAATTTATGACCCAACCACAAACAGTTAATACCACTTCTGAGTTGAAAAATGAATTCATTTCTGATTTCTACGGTTTAATCTTCAGTGATGACCAAAATAAAAATATGGATCATGTTTTTAAATGATGAGTATTAATACTTATAGACTGTAATATTAATTTAATGAGATAACTGCCCTAAATATTAACTTGTAGAAATGTTTTTGATTCTGGATTTAACTCCGTATTTCGGGTATGTGTCCCTAACCGGATTGGGTGGGCTTAGGGTGTTAGTTTCAGGGAAATGGGAGCATGACACATTTGATTCTTATCTTCAACAACAACAAATATTAATTACCAAAGAATATATAACATCTTCTTACAAGAACTACAGATAATCCAAGATCCAAAACAGTTTATTGAAGGTAAGAAAAATCATCCTTTATTTTTTGTGTGTATGCTAACATATTTTTAGCTATTTTTTAACTTTAAAATATGGTGGCAAATAAGCTAAAGAACTTGGTATCTCTGGCTAGGGAGGCGGTAAAGGATGTTCGTCAAGTTGTTGATGAAGCCATCGGCAACTTGGGTCCAAGACCGCAACCTGCAGTAGTCAGGGTGCCTGCAAGAAGGGGTCCACCAACGGGATTCCCATTAGGAAGAAGAACATTTACAACTGCAACTTCAGCAAGATTATCAGCAAGTGCAAGAGTTTCATCAACAACTGCATTCAATCAATTTTCACATCAAATTCCAAAATTTGCTAAACCAGTTGGAAGATCTGGTGGAAATTTTGTATCTATTTTATTTAAGAATAATTTTGGTCCTTTGACTTCTAGATGTGCTTTCCCACAAGGTTTATACTCTAACTTCCCAAGATTAGGTGCTAGAAAGTTCTCAACATTTGGGAATACAGCTAGTCGTGAAGCTGTTCAAAATTTGACAGCCAGTATTAGATGTATGTTTAATAATGGTAGTGATTTAGTTTTAAATACCAAATTACAACAAGGTCAACAAAGATCACATTTAACTTACCATGGTTGTGCCACTCAATCCCAAGCTCCAGAAATTTTCCAAATGGCTTGTTTTGAAAATTCAAATGTTATTAAACAAGGTTCTTTTGTTGAATTTGAATTACCAAAATTAGAATTATCTATTCCAGATATTTCTTTTATGAACGATGATATTTTAGGTACTATGGAATATGATTTGATTATGATTAAGGCTAAGATTGATGCTGTTTACAAGCAAATTGAATCTATCTTTGATCATTATGGTGCATTACCGATAGAAAGGCGAGAGAAATGTATTAGGGTACATTTCCCGAATTTAGATGCCCAAGAAGTTGAAAATTTTATGATTGAAGCTGGTATCACAGGTGGTGTTGTTTTTGAAAATGATAATTCGTTATTTACACCAAGCTCCACTAGCTCTTCAAATGGTGACAGTGAATCATTTCATTCTATCACTGGTGATGAGTTATTAGATGATTTGGATGCACCAGATTTAATCTCAACCCCTACTGGAAGTAGTTCATCTGTAAGTGAGCGTGAATTTTTTCCAGTACTGTCATTATCACAATCTGAAGAAATTCAAACACCTTCTGAATTATCAGATGAATCTTTTTATTTTACAAGAGTTGGTGGAACATCTCCAATACAAGTTTCAAGTGAAGTAATTGTATGAGTTTTTTATTGAAACTTACTTCTATAGTTGGAATTTTATTTTTTTAATAGTTTTTTGATCTTTGATATAAGAATGCATTGAATGCATCTATATTCAAATATGACATATTTTTTTTCCACAAATCTACCTTTATACGCTTTTATGACTGAATTGATGATACTTATAAACTTAATCTAACTCGTGTAGTAAATACATTGGATATGCTTCTAGACTTTGGCAGATCATGACATTAAATATGCTCCTTCATGATCATTTTAAGAGTTCCACTTTCATTTGATTTGTATATACATAAATTGTTTATTCTCTAATTTCACCTAAAACTACAACAAATTTGTTTAATTTGAGATTCTTTTTATTATTTTTTTACTTTATAAATTTTAAGTTGATCAAATGTTAAAAATTCTGTCAAATCAAAATAAAAACGTCAGCGACAAACCGAAACAAAACAAAACCAAAACATAAACTTCAACATCAACAACAACTAAAAGCCATCAAAAAAATGGCTGAAACTAACAGAGAAAGTGACAATGAGTTCCAAGATGCTCATGAAGAACAACAAGTGCGTCTAGAGCTTCCTTCGGAAGAGAAAACTGAACAACCAAGAACATCATCACCATCTAAAAAGAAGAAGAAGAAGAAGAAGAAAAACAACAAATCCTCAAGCCAAGTCAATCTAGTTGATACAGAACCAGACACCATAAATAAGGATGATGATAATGTTTCCACTACTGATGCTGCTGTTCTTGAAACTGCGGTGGAAAATGACGTCGTAGTTGCAGCTAATGAGAATCTTGCTGCTGTAAATACTGAAGAGATTTCACAAGTTGTTGAAGAACAGGAACTTACACAACAAGAGGATCTCAATGAAGGGCCCTCTGTCGAACAAAAAGTTGGTGATTTTGAATTTGAACCACCTGTTACGACGTCTACTACAGATTCAGTAGTAAATGCTGACAGTATTGAGGAGAATGCTCCACAAGATAATATTGATGGAAACTCCACAAATCCAATTAGTGAATCAACCAACTTACCGGTTGAAGACTCAAATACAAACCAACACCCTTCAAATTTAGAAAAAGAACTAGAAGCTTTAAAGATTAATGAAGTTTTTCATGGCGATGCTGAGCCTTCAAACGTTGAAACTTCTTCTGAAGAAACTAGACCAGTTCCTACTTCTTTACCATCACGCGACAATACTGCTCTCCCACATACACCACCAAAATTGCCAGCAAGAGATGTCTCAGGTGTTGCTTCACCGCCATTACCATCAAGAGATCAAGTTCCTGCTGTAACTTCACCACCTTTACCACCAAGAAATGAAACTGCGAGTGCAAGTCCAACATCCCCAACTTCATCAGCAACAGCCAACCATATATCAATGGCTGCTGCTACTTTGGAGCCACCCCCATTACCACCACAATTAACTGCAGCCCAAAAGGCACATCATCGTAATGGTAGTACTGCTGGTAACGTTTTGGCTTCTTGGTTAAGAGGGGGTGGTAGAGGTTCTAATTCTGGTGCATCTCAACATCGTCCATCTACTACTTCAACAACCGATGATAAGCCCATTGAATTAGAAGAGAATTATGATTTATTATTATCAAGATTAAATGAAAATAATGAAGATTATTTATCAAAAGATGAAACTTCAAAAGAACAAATCAATACTAGTGCTCGTACATTAAGAAATTCTTTTATTTCTAAATTCCAAGAAATAGAAGAAACCCAATCAAGTATTAGCCCAGAAGGTTCAAGTGCAACTGCTATTTCAGATAATACAGAGGGTGCTAATACATTAGGTAACACTACTGATATTTCTGAATTGCATAAGATTGATTGGCCATTCTGGACTCAAGTTGTTAATGATTATGCTAAGGTTGCTAAATCAGATCCTTCTAAATTATCCAAACAATTGGTTGGTGGTATTCCACCTCAAATCAGAGGTATTGTTTGGCAATTAGTTGCAAATTCAAACCCACAACAATATGAAATTGCATATCCAAATTTATTGGAAAAAGAAAGTCCTCATGAAAAGACAATAAAAAAAGATTTATCTAGAACAGCATTTATCACTGAAAATGGTGTTTCTGAAGAATCTTTGTTCAATATCATTAAAGCTTATTCTATTTTTGATGATGAAGTTGGTTACACTCAAGGTATGGCTTTCATTGTAGTTCCATTATTATTAAATATGAGTGAAATTGAAGCATTCAGTATGTTACAAAGATTGATGTATACATATAATATCAGAACTATGTATTTACCAGAAATGCCAGGTTTGCAATTGAAGTTATATCAATTTGATAGATTAGTTGAAGATTTATTACCAAATTTACATACCCATTTGATTAGACAAGGTGTGAGATCTTCAATGTATGCATCTCAATGGTTTTTAACATTTTTTGCATACAAGTTCCCATTAGAATTTGTTTTAAGAATATTTGATATGATTATTACTGAAGGGTTTGAATCTATATTGAAATTTGCTGTTGCATTGCTACAAAAAAATGAAGATATATTGTTGACATTACAATTTGATGAATTATTGGAATTCTTGAAAGATAAGTTGTTCAATTATTATTTAATTAAAGATGAAAATGAAGATAAAGATCAAGCAGGTGAATCTGATGAAGATGAAAGTGTTGTTGGAATTTTCACTAATAAGAAGCAAAAACCCGCCCCAAAAATCACTGCTGATACTTATGATGTAAATAGATTAGTTCAAGATGCATCTGATGTTAAGATTTTACCAATTACTTTAAAAAGATATGGTGAAGAATATGAAGAAATTCATAGAGAAGAAAAAGAAAGAAGGGCTGAAGTTGATGAATTGAAATTAAGAAATAATCAATTACGGAGAGAAATTAGAAAAACTGAAGCTTCTTATACATTGTTGAATAGAGAACATGTTCAAATTGCTAATGAAATGATTGGTGGTAGAATGAAGATTGCTGAATTAGAAGATGAGAACAAGGATTTACTTGAACAAAATAACAATCTACGTGAACGTGTTAAATCTTATCAATCTCAATCATTAGAACCAATCCCAGTTCCAGCTGGATTAGAAGAAGATTTAAAAAGAACAATGGATAGAAATATTGAAGTTATGACTAAAAATCAAGAACTTGAAGATCAAGTTTCAGATTTGTTACAACAAATTGAAAATTTAAAAACTCAATTAGCTGCAAAAGAAGCTGAAACTAAAGCTGAACCTGTTTCAGAATCACATCATCGTTCATCATCTCCATTAAAACAAACTAGTTGGACTAAGAAATTGTTTAAATAAGAAAAGTCATATATTCATAAACTATAGTATTTAAATATCAATAAATATTATCATATATCTTGCAACATAAATAATGTAAAATTCTTATTATTTTGATAAATTTCGGTATTATGTTTTTGCCCCTACCGATTTTGAAAATTTTCGAAAATTGAATAAATGAACGAAATTAGTTGAACATCAACAACAAATAATTAAATTTAACAATAAACACTATTTACAAATTCATCAGCTTATATCATGTCTTTTGTTCAACAAAGAGGGTTTGCTAATACTAGCATTCTAAACAAGTCATGGAGGCTAATAGAGAAACGTGCTATTGCCAAGAAGCCAGTGTACAAAGTTGGTGATGAAGCACCACCAAATTTCCCATCAAAAAGACAAGAATATCCAGATTATCCATATGGTGATAGATTATGGTTTAAGGCCAGTAATAATGGTTTATATGGTGGTCAATTTCCACAATTTGGTTCTCATATTACCGAATTTAGAAACCATGTTAACAGGGTTTTCTTACCAAATGTTCAAAAAAAGAAATTGTGGAGTGAAAGTTTACAGAAACTATTACACATCAATGTTACTACCAAAGTTTTAACTACTATTACTAAAGAAGGTGGTTTAGATAATTATTTGTTGAAGGATAAAGCTGCTAGAATCAAAGAAATTGGTCCATTTGGTTGGAAATTACGTTATGATATATTGAAAAGAAAAGAATTAAGAGAAAACCCACCACATAAAGATGCTAAAGTTATAACTAAAGATGATGGTTCCCTTGTCAAAGTTTATTTTGAAAATGTTATTGTTGATGGTATTGACAAGCCATTAAATATTATTGTTGGTAAAAGAAAATTATTAGAAAGATTGTTTCAATTAGAACAAAGAGAAGCTAAAGCTGATAGTCAAATTCTAACACGTGTTGCATTCTCTGAAAAGCACCGTGGTGAAGATGCTCAAAACATTATTCAACAATTAGCTGCTCTTGGTGAAACTTTTGAAACTTTAGCTTTGTAAGATTAAATTATTTAAAAAGTTAATGAAAGTTGTGCATAATGTATATAGAAAAATAAACTGTAAATGATAAATTTTGGTGTAGTTATGATTGTTTTATTTTAAATCTTTATTTAATGACTTGTATTCAGTAAACATTACTTATCTTTTGATTGTGATGTTTGATCTTTGATTTAAAAATCTTTAGGGCTGTATTATCACATGACTTATTATAGGGCTTTAATAATTGATGTTCGGATGTATGTGACTGTTATTTTTCAAAATGTTGTTATACTTTTGTTGCCCAACTCAACTTTTCCGTAGTAGCAGCAGAGCGACACTGAAAATTTCGAGTTGGGCAGCAGTTTTTGTTACACTTTTATTACTCAATTAGGAAGTCAACATAGAAATTTGTTTGTTGGAAAAGTTTGAAGGACTCTGAAAATTGAAAATTAATTTTATCAACAGACTCATTTTTTGCATTACATATAACTACTATACAACAAAAGATCAAAAATGGCTGCTAAATCAGGTATGTGATTAGGATGATAGTGTTTGTAATGGATGTGTTGAAGAATATGAATGAATGATAGAATAGTGTTGTCAAGATTATAACTGTTTTACATGTTGATGATAATTTATGATACTGTTTTAAAAAGAATAGAATGGTTTATTATATTAACAATAAAGAATGATATGACATAGAGTTCAAAGTTTGAAGTATATGATTATTATGAATAACAAGATTCAGATATTTTAATTTGTGCAAAGAAGTTTATTATCCCATTTGAAATATTATCAAAATTTGAATCAAAAGTTAACATATTACAAAATTAAGAATCAAGTTATAAATACGTACAAACTTATTAAAACTATTCATTTCATCCAAATTTTTAACACAATTCAAAAACACTCTGTAAAATTTATGTTACATTTACTAACTAATTTCTAGGTATTGCTACTGGTATCAACAAAGGTAGAAAAGTTGAACAATTAGAAAAGATCCCAAAGGTCTCATACAGAAAGGGTGCTGCCTCCAAGAGAACCACTTTTGTTCGTTCTATTGTTAGAGAAGTTTCCGGTTTGGCTCCATATGAAAGAAGATTGATTGAATTGATCAGAAATGCTGGTGAAAAGAGAGCTAGAAAGGTTGCTAAGAAGAGATTAGGTACTTTCGGTAGAGCTAAGGCTAAAATTGAAGAAATGAACAACGTCATTGCTCAATCTCGTCGTCATTAGATGTTTTAATTAATGCGTTTTCATCATGTGTTGTTAAAAACAATGTTTTTATTGTAATAATTCCAACCTGTTTGTATCATATTAAATTGTAGATTATTTAATTCGAATGAATAACGTA
The DNA here is from genome assembly GCA_030579655.1 of Liangdongia dryadoides. NCBI lineage: Eukaryota > Fungi > Ascomycota > Saccharomycetes > Phaffomycetales > Wickerhamomycetaceae > Liangdongia > Liangdongia dryadoides. Next base: position 22,768 of record JAKTRJ010000036.1, read on the forward strand.
ACTATTGATTTCATATTTCTCTAATTTTTACTGGTAAAATTTTAGTTTCTATAAATTTTGTACATTTCAAATCATTTTCCGAAAGGCAAATTAATGAAAGATAAACAATAAAGCAAATAAACACAACTACCAGAATAACAAAAGAACAATGAATATAAAACGATTATCAACATTATTAAAACATACAAACAAAAGATTCTATGCATCACCACCATCATATTTTTCAAATCCAAAACATATTCCACAACCTTTTGGAGAACAAAGTAAACAACAACAAGAACAAGGACAAACACAACAAAATGTAGATACAAATCCACAACAAACCCAAGATTCACAAAGATATCAACGGTCTACATTTGTTAGAGATTTTAGTCTTGCTTTGTCTATGGGTACTCTTGCTTATTTTGCATTAGATAATTATAGAGTACGTGTTGAAATGGAGGCTAAAATATTAGAACAATCAAAGAATCATATGAGATCACTTGCAATGGCACAAAATAATTTTAATAAATTAAGAAAGAAAAGAGAGTATCAGGTATTAAATGAACGTAGAGCTGCTCAAAGAAGAGAAATGAAGATGGTTTATCATGTTTCATTATTAAGAAAACAATTATTAGATGCCGGGTTAAAACCAGGTAAGTTGAAATGTTTTGGTTAATAGAAGATCATTAACTAACAGTTTTAGTTGAAATTGATGAAGCAGTTGAAGAATTTGAAAAAAACGTAAAGATGGAAACATCACTTGGTAATGTTTCAGGTCAAGCATTATGGGTCATTGATGAATCTCGTAAGTATAAACTTAATTTAAAATAATTGAAAAAAAAAACTAACACATTTATAGCTATGAAAGCATATGTTCCAAACATTCATGACTACGATTCAAATAAATAAAATTATTCATTTGTTAATAACCCTAAACTTATATATAGTCCAGTTTATTATAGATCATCATCCGTTACCCTATTGTGAAATTGTACAAATATTTAAATTGATTAAAACTTTTCAAAACTTGAACTTGTAATATTTTTTTTCTTTTCTTCATACAATGTCTTTATAATCAGGCACCCAGAGTCACGGCATGTTCTGTTTCTCTATAGACGTGCAAGCAGTGGCATTGTCACTGCTTTTCGTGCTCGCGGTAGCCTTAGAGTGATATAAGCCTTTTCACCAAGGCTTGTTTTGACCAGCTTTTAATGTCGTGTCTTTGAATTATCGAAGCCTACGCAGTTCTAAACGTACATTCTATTGGTGATAGAATCTGACTTTATTGTTCTGATTTTTGTGTATATAGTATTTTTATATAATAATAATAAGTTAATGAATTAATGGGATTTATGCTGTAGTAAATTTGCATCAACTTGCTCTTGTTGCCTTTGTTGAATCTTGAATTTTAACAAACGAGGAATTGGACAACATGGAGATCTTGCTTCTTCTCCTTTATCTTGATAAAATTTTGTACAACACTCATAAAGTTGATCAATCACTTTAGTACATTTAGCTTCGTTATAATTGGAACGTTTCAAGCAGTCTTTAAAAAAAAAAACATTTTTGTTAGATAAAACAAACTAATTACACAATATTCAATTCTCCATACCTTGGATAGCACATGCTTCTGCTTTGCATGGATCTGTTTGACAAGATGACATTGTTGTAGTTTTTTCTTAAAGATATATTCAATAATAATGTAAAGATTTTAATTCTTCAAATCTGAAAAAACTTTGCTAAAATTTGAAAATTTTACAACTTTAAACAAATACACTTCAAATTTTCCAGTTTGTTTCAATTTTATTATTGAATCGTTGTATTTATGGTTTAATCCAATTGTTTCCACAATCAATGGTGTCTTAATATTTGGTTTTCCATTCCAATTAAGTTCAAGTTTTATTCGTGCATTATCAATATCAATAGTATTATAAAAACTTGTTTTAAATCCACTTAAATGATCTTTAACAGTAATAATAAATTCAAATTCTGACAATAAATTGGTGCTACAGGCAAGTGTATTGATTAATTTTATCAGAGTTAAATCAACTGTATGGTTATTTTCTATGTTTATCATCCATAATGCATCAATCTCATTAAAAAAACAATATTTTATAATTTCCACTATATGCAAAGCATTAGATTCTATTGATCTTATTGAACTGAATGAAAGTTGTTTTGGACATTTTTCCTGGTTCATTTGCTTATTTGTTGGTATTTTATCTATTGGTGCTGTCTCTATTTCTTTATCTTTACACCACCAATGGTCCCAATAAATCATGACAAAATCCACAACATTATAATAGTTCAATACTGATGAACTAGCTATACTATAAGCCAACTTTAGGATTGACTCTGGTTCTTGAAACTCTATTCCATGTGATTCTGTTAATGCTTCATAGGAATAATCAAAATCAATAACACTTGGATGTTTATCATATTCGTGATAGATTTTACAATTGGATGTCTTCATGCTGTATTGGACCTCTACATGTTTCAGTAGATCAAAAGATTGTTCTTCTTGTTGATTCTATGCATATTCTTTTGTTGGTTAGTTTTGCTTCTAATGACACAAAACTAACCAACCATTACACAAAAATGATAAAACTATTTTAGACCAAAATGTTGAATATTAACAGCTTACAATTACATTGTTGACGATCCCCCACTTTATTATTACTTCAAAGATGCCTATTTCATAATGCCTTTTGAACTTTATTCCAACTTAAAGCATACTGTGTGTCTCCAACCAGGGTTTAAATCACAAACTTCACCACAAGAGAATATATATGATATTATTCAGTTATGCAAAAACTTACGGATAAAGTGGGCATCATCAGACTAGTAAAGATATAAATAACACCAGGGCCACTTATGCAACACATAAAGAATATTAATAAAAGTACAATCTTATCGATATGGGTTTCCAATCAATCATCAAGAAACTTGAAGTACCATATGAGAAACGTCATACTCTAAGTGTATTGAAAAATCCTGACCTTTTACCAATTAAGGCAGAAGAAAGAACATGGGGGTTTTGGTCTAATTTTGCATATTGGGGGATTATTTCTTTCAGTATGGGAACTTGGTTATCTGCTAGTTCTTCTTTATCTCTTAGGCCTAAGTGTTCGTGAAATCATTGGTGCTTATATTATTGGTGATATCGTCACAATTTTCTTTACCTTAGCAAATTCATATCCTGGTACAGATTGGCATGTTGGGTATACTTTATGTCAAAGAATTGTGTTTGGGATTTATGGGTCTGGGATTGGTATTCTTGTTAGAGTTTTATTAGCAATAGTTAATTATGGATCAAATGCATGGCTTGGTGGGTTAAGTATTAGTCTACTGTTATCATCTTGGTCTAAAAATTATATGAATATGAAAAATACATTTAGTCCTAACTTGGCAATGACTAGAAGAGATTTAATTGGTTTTGTTATTTTTCAAATCATTTGTTCTTTTTCATATTTAATAAAACCATATAAATTAAATACTCCATTAATTTGGTCTTGTTTTGCTGCTTTTTTTGCAATGTTAGGAATGGTTATTTTTTTAGTTAATAAAGCTAATGGATATGGTGATTTATTTACTTTAAAAACAACAATTCATGGTTCTAAAAGAGGTTGGACATGGGTTTATTTAATTACTATATGGTTTAGTGCTGTTTCTCCAGGATCAACAAATCAATCTGATTTTTCAAGATTTGCTTCTTCAAAAGTTAAATTATGGGCAGGTACTATTTTAGCATTATTATTACCAACAACAATTATTCCAATTTTTGGTATTATTGGTGCATCTTGTACTGAAAAATCATATGGTGAACAAATTTGGATTCCAACTGATATTGTTCAACTATGGTTACATCAACATTATGATGCTAAAACAAGATGTGCTGCAACTTTTATTGCTTTAGCATTTTTATTTTCTCAAATATTTTTAACTTCAGTTACTTGTGGTGTTTCTGCTGGATTGGATTTATCTGGTATTTTACCTCGTTTTATTAATATTAAAAGAGGTGCATTACTTGTTGCTGCAATTAGTTTTGCTGTTCAACCTTGGAATTTTTATAATTCTAGTTCTAATTTCTTGATTGTTATGAGTTCTTTTGGTGTTATCACTACCCCAATTATTTCAATAATTGTTTGTGATTATTTCTTGATTAGAAAAGGTCAATATAGAGTATCACATGCTTTCAAAGTCCATGGTGATTATTATTACTGGCATGGTTTTAATTGGAGAGCATATATTGCATTTATTGCTGGTACTGGTCCTGGATTACCTGGTATGGCTTGGTCAATTAATGAAAATTATTTCCATAATGCTCAAGGTATTATTAATTTTTATTATGGTGATACATTTTTTGCATTTTTAATCTCATTTTTTTTATATTGGATCTTGTGTTTATTGTTTCCCATTAAAATTGAACAACCTCATGATGAGATTGACTTTTATGAATGTTTTACTGAAAAAGAATTGGCAAAATATCATATGTTGCCATATAGTGGCAAAGATGATGAAGATGATGATGATCTTATAGTTGATTATAAAGGAGAAACTACTGTACATATTGTAAATTCTTCTTGTGCCTAAATTTTGTATATTTTAGTATAATATGATGTTTTGAGCTAATTGATGGAAAAGATAAGATTGTAAAGATTGTGGAATAAGTTATCAGATTTGTTGATATTTTCCCCTATAAAATAATGATTATGAAATCTTCCAACTAATCAACAAATCTCCAATACTTAACCTTCTTAAAATATCATCAATTCTTTTAATTAATTAATAAAATTCTTTATATTAATAAACCTAGTCACGTGAGTTTGCGGGAAATTTTATTTGAAAATTAAATTTGTCATTGGTAATCCTTTAACTTGAACCAACACAAGATATAGAAAAAAAACTATTTAAAAAAGCAAAAAACCTTTGAAACAAGATGTCAGTTATTGAAGTTGAAAGTGACGATCAGTTCACTGATTTAACTAGTGGTGCTCCAAAAGATAAGTTGATTGCTTTGTATTTTCATACTCCTTGGGCAGCTCCATGTATTCAAATAAACAGTGTTTATGCACAATTAGCTCAACAAAATCCAGATGTTACTTTTATTTCAGTGAATGCTGATGCACATCCAAATATATCAGAATTGTTCGAAGTAAGTGCTGTTCCATATTTCGTCTTGATCAGAGATGACACCATTTTAAAAGAAATTTCTGGTGCTGATCCAAAAGAGTTTGTTAACACTTTAAATGAATTAAATAACAATACATCACAACAATCACAACAACAACAGCAACAACAAGCTCAAGCTCAAGCTCCATTACAAAGTTCAAGTTCTACCACCACTACTGCATCTGCCCCACAACAACCACAACAACAAGATGAGCCTGAAGAAACTGAAGATGAATTAAATGCTCGTTTGAAACAATTAACTGAAGCTGCTCCAGTTATGTTGTTTATGAAAGGTACTCCTGCTTCTCCACAATGTGGGTTTTCTCGTCAAATGGTTGCCATTTTAAGAGAAAATCAAGTTAGATTTGGGTTTTTCGATATTTTAAAAGATGATAGTGTTAGACAAGGTTTGAAGAAATTTTCAGATTGGCCAACTTTCCCACAATTATATATTAATGGTGAATTTCAAGGTGGGTTAGATATTATTAAGGAATCTTTGGAAGATGATCCAAAATTCTTTGAAAGTGCTCTTCAAGCTTGAAATGCAGAAACATATACATAATTAAATAACATATTATACAACTGTTAGTCTAATAAATAATTAATGTTTTATTTTTTATTTTATATAACTAAAAATCTGAATCGTCAAAATCATCATCGTTAAAATCTTCATAAAAATCAGCATTCTTGGATCTACAACTGAGTGTTGAAGTTGTTTGTCGTAGCATTGGTGGTTTTTGTGAAATGCTTAACAGTTCTTTCTCAAATGTATCATTTCCGAAATCATCATCTTCTTCTTCTTCTTGATCATCACTATCTATAATTGGATCGTCTTCAAACACTGCATCGTATTCACCTTCTCCTTCAGATTCTGAACTTGTATCATGTGTTGTATAATTATTACTGTGTCTATAATATGCAAAATGTTCGTTAAAGTTTATATTTGTATTATGATGGTGATTATCTTCAACAATAATGTCTTTATCACTAATAATCTCTTTAAAAGGCCCGCCTATTCGATCAACTAAAAGTTTAGAATCAAGAATATTTGAAACATCTTTTGGTACTTCTTTACCAATTGATTTATAATAATGTAATTTGGTTTTATTTTTAAATATTTTGTTTGTGTTTATAATTGGTTCATAAAACCCATAATATAAATTTGCATCTTGAAAAGTCCTATAGACTTTTCTTCTCTTCATTTCTAATTCACAATAAAGGTTAATATCATGTCTAACTGCTTGGGCAACTTTAATTCCCTTAAATTCCCTAGGAAAATTAGACCCACCATGAGAGTGACCAGTATCAACTGAATCTAAAGAACTAAAAGCCACTCTAGTTCCTCTAATTGATAAATCTAATGAAACTTCATTAATATCTTTATTATCATGGTTAAATAATGTATCACAAAAACTTAGATTGTCAGCAATATTACAAGCAGTTTCAATTGAGAAATTTTCTTTGTTAAATTTGGTATAATTTTCTAATAACCCAAGTTTCAAAATACTTGGTCTAGTGATAAAATCAGTAGCCACTTTATCTATAGTAGTATTCATTTGTTCACCTTCAGTTTTAGTACCATAAATAGATTTGCCAACACCATGAAATAAAGGCATTGGTGTTTCTTTACCGAATTCAATATAATCTGTTGTAAAATCGCCATTACGACTTCTCCATAATGCCCAATTTTGAAAAGACGAGATAGCACTTCTTATATCACCCATTAAGGAATAATCTTGAATTTTAAGTTTAATTTCATTATTTGGTATCTGTTTGAAAATATGTAAGATTGATTCTTTATGTGTAATAATATTTAAATGTTTTTTGATTAAAGTCATATTAACAGGATTAAATCTTATTCTTTTGATCTTTGGATTATTAAGTAAACTTCTACCAACAATCGTTTCCACAGTAAAATTACTATCAATGTTATAACTTTGATATATCCCATAATCATTCGGGAAATCACATTCAGTGATACTTAAAACCAAAGGTGGTAAAGTTCTATCAAAATTTAACCATTCATTTAAAGCTCTTTGAAATTCCAGTCTAGTTGGATCATGAAATACATTGGGGAGGTCCTCTACCATTACCACCGAAGTATTCTTACCAGTTCTATATTTAACAGATCTAAGGAAATTTGTAAAAGCATCAATTGAAGATTCATTATTCAAATCAGGATTTTCCCATTCAATAATTGGTTTTTGTGAAGTTGGATGATATTGTTTAATTAACTCTGATGATAGTGTTGATATTATTGTACTTTTGGAGCAACCAGCTGGACCACTTAAAATTAAAATTTTAATACCATCTTCACCACTGATCATTCTTTCCAACTCAACCTTAACATCATTTAACTTTCTATTATGGAGTGCAACTTCAGAACTTGATTGCGGTTTGAATTTATCAATCCATTGATCAATATCATCTATTATAGTCTTGGGGCCTGTATATTGTTTCTCCTCTGTTTCTTGAGTGATGTGGTCTTCACCAGTGTCTTCGGTAACATCCTCATTTATTGTCACATTATCTGTGGTATCAATATCAATATCTGTAGATACTTCACCATCAGCCTGAGAACTCTTCAATAGTTCATTGTTAATTTTATTAAATGATTTTATCTGACTAATTAAATTTGACACTTTCAATTTCTTTTGTGGTGGTTGTTTAATAATTTCAACTTCAACCTCACTAGAACTTGAATCTGAGGTTGGTTCCAGATCACTGTAGTCATCTTCACTATCTGGTATCACGTAGCATGGACGTTTCTTGACCACTACTTTACTCCTCACTACACTTGATCTTGTCGCGAGCCGCCTTCCAGTGGTATTTCTAGTATTCGGTCCCATGATCCAGTCAGTGTCTAGATATTCTTAGATTTAAATATTGAACTTGCATTGTTTCTTATTGATTAATTTTGTTATTGGTCTTGCAAGCCCTAATTAGCCCTAAGATGTAATCCTACTGCTGCGGGTAACAAAATAATTCAAAAAAATGTATTAGCTAAGCACTTTCATAATCAATTGAAAGATCATGTCATTAGATATAAAATAGAAAGAGGTGTTTGAAAGTTTATCAAACAGTGGGAGTTCGCTAGATAAAGACAACAAAGCTCAATCCAAACGTTAAAATACCTGTTCTACCTCTATCGTTGAGCAGTCTACACACATTCTGTGCTCAACCACTGTGCCAATTTCTATTCACTTCTTATTACTCCAGAGTCCATTGTATTTGAGGTTCTAAAGGCACAAGATCTATTGTATCTTTATCGTATTATGTCTTCCACTAAGGACTCAAATATCTGGGCTTCTATTAAGCCAGATGAAGTTATTGGAGGTGTCCCTGTCTTTAGACCTTCTTATGAACAATTTCAAGATTTTGAGAAATACGTCAATGCAATTAACAAGTTTGGGATGCAATCTGGTATTGTTAAAGTTATTCCACCACAAGTATGGATTGATGAATTACCTAAGATTAAAAAAGAGCAATTGATGTCCATCAAGATCAAGAACCCAATTGTTCAACATATTAGTGGTGGTAATGGTGTTTATTGCCAACAAAATATTGAGAAACAAAGAACGTTTAATATTGTGCAATGGAAAGCTGTATCTGAACAATTAAATTATCAACCACCAGCACCAAGAGGACAAAAGCGTAACTCAACTACAGATCCAAAGGTAATTAAAAAAATTCTAGCTAATAAAAACCATAATGATGAAGCTTTATTTGAAGAATTTGATTATAATATTGATACTTCGGGGTTCACTCAAGAAAGATGTGAAGCTTTGGAAAAAGCTTACTGGAAAGGTTTAACTTATGCCGAACCAATGTATGGTGGTGATATGCTTGGCTCAATTTTTGATGAATCTGTTAAAGCTTGGAACGTTGCTCATTTACCTAATGTTTTGGATCATATGGATCAAAAATTACCTGGGGTTAATGAAGCTTATCTTTATGCAGGTTTATGGAAAGCTACCTTCTCATGGCATTTAGAAGATCAAGATTTGTATTCAATCAATTATTTGCATTTTGGTGCACCAAAACAATGGTATTCTATTCCACAGTCTTATAAAGAAAAATTCGATCAAGTTATGAAAGAAACTTTCCCACAAGAATACAAAAATTGTCCTGATTTCTTAAGACATAAAACTTTTATGGTTTCTCCAACATTCTTAGAGTCAAGAGGTGTTAAAGTCAATAGAATCGTTCATAATGAACAAGAGTTTATGATTACTTATCCATTTGGTTATCATGCTGGTTGGAATTATGGTTACAACTTGGCTGAATCTGTTAACTTTGCAACTGAAGATTGGTTTGAATATGGTTTAAAAACTACTAAATGTTTGTGCATATCAGATGCCGTGGATATTGATGTTCAAAGGCTAATTAGACGTTATAAAGGTGAACCTGAACCAGTTGAATCTAAACCTGAATTTATTGATATTTCGAGTGATACTATTCCAGAATTGATTGATATTAGTTCCAGTTCATCAACAAATGAAAATGATGATGCTGATACTTTAAAAGTTACAAAATCCACAAAACGTCGTCAATCTTCACTAAAATCTTCAAAACCTAAGAAACCCAAACTTGTTGCTCCTGAAAAAATTAATAAATGCTCTTTATGTCCAAATCCATTAACATTAAAACAACAAAAACATGATTGTTTTTCAATGATACCAACCAAAGAGTATAAGGATAAAATTTGTTCAAAAGAAGAATATTGTCATAAATTGTGTGCTAAGATGATTCCTGAAGTTGAAATTGTCAATTATATTGATGAAGCAATAAGTGGAAATGAAATTGAATCTGATATAACAGCAATTCAAGCAGTTAATGGGATGAAAAATATTCCACATGCTAGAAAAAATTTGAAATGTACTTTTTGTCATGAAAAAAAAGGTGCTTGTTTCCAATGTATTGCACCAAAATGTACACGTTCATTCCATGCAACTTGTGCTTTACCTGCTGGTGTCTATTTAGATGATGAGTACAATGCTTTTTGTAAAGTTCATAGACCTCACACTAAAGAATTATACACTTATGCTAGAAATTTAAACATTGGTGATCTTGTTCAGGCAAAATTTACAGATTTCTTTTCTGGTGTTGTGGTTGCCAATAATAAACATGAAGATTCTTTGACTGTTGATATTTATCCACAACAAGCTTCTCAACAGTTATTTGAAATTCCATATTCTGCGATTTGTGAACAAGGTGCTAAACTATTAAGTAAACAGAGGACACCAAGAAAATCAAAGGAACCAAAAGAGTTCAAAGAATCAAGACAAAATCTTGAAAAAAAATCGAGAAAAAATTCTGTTGATATTGATGATATAAAATTTCTGAATTTGAGTGATGACAATTACGGAAACCAAATCGAACAGTATAATGGAACAAAATGGGTAAAAGAATTTATTAACAAACTGGAGTCTATTTCACCTTTGGACAAACCAGCAATAAGTAATACTGTCTGGCATTACAGACCAGATTCATCAACTGATCAAATTGCAAGATATGTTGATGACTTGACAAGAAATGTTCCAAATGATCCATTATCTATTAAATATTTCAAAAGACAAGCTGCAAAAGGTAGAAGGAAAAAGAAGCAACATGAACAAAAACAACAATGTTCATCGATCTCATCATCTACAGCACCTGTTCAAATGTCTTTCATCAACAACTACAACACATTACCACCAACTTATTCATTCACTTCGACACACATACATACTGCACCTGGTGTTCCAATTCAACCACTATTGAGACCAAAATTGGATATTAATGAAACAAACAAAAATTCTGATAATGTATGTGCCCCAAATATCAACAATAGTGTTCTGAATAATGACTTCAGGAACTTCAATCCTTTGCATGGAAATTAAACTTTAATGATAAATAGTAGTGACTTTATAATTTATGACCCTTTAATGACTTTATATCGCGTATAAAACATGAATACTTTAAAACTTCTTCTCCCAAAAAAAATTTTACTCATACATGTAATTAATTAAATGTTGCAATAGTAATGGTATAATTGCTTTTCGCTACAAAAAACTTCATATACTTACAGATTATCTGGATTAAAACATATATATATTATATTAATACTTCATTGTAATCATTTAACGATTGAATTAAAAAAAAAAACGTCAACTAAACAAAAATCAAACTTTATAAAAATAAAACAACAATGCCAAACATTAATAAAAAAAGATGGTTAAATAAATAACTTAAATCTATGGATCAAATTAGGAACGAGGAGGAGGCTCTTGGAATGAAATACTTGATTTTCCAGAAGGTGCTGTTTGAGTGTGTATTGTAGGTGAGCCAGTTGAATCATGATGATGGATTCTCAAACTTTTACTTAACGTGTGAACAACACCAGCTTTAGGGGTGTTTGTATGATGTGACATTTGTTCTGGAGTCTCTTCTTCATCATCTTCATCTCTTGGTGATTGAACTTCACCCAAAGCATTTAATCTTCTAACTTTTTCAAATTCTGTTTCATCTTCATATTCTTCACTGTTAGTTGGTCTTTTAGCATGATCAATATTGTGCAAATGCTTGTTCTTCAGTTCTGGAACTTCATCTTCATCTTCATCTTCATCTTCATCTTCATCTTCATCTTCTTCTTCGTCCTCCAGATCAACTTCTTCATCGCTCACATCTTCATCAGAAAGAGTTGGTTCATGTTCATCCTCATTATATGCATCATTATCATCTTCAAATTCATCTTGTTCCTTTGAAGATGTACCACTAGACTCTTGTTTTTCATTATTGCTGGTAATAAATGAATTTGCAATGCTAGATTTTCTTTGCTTAGTTGAACCAGATTTCAACCCAATAACAGAAAGAGCTTTACCAAATCCACTAGCCATAGTAGAACTTCTACCTCTTTTAGGTGGACTGCTTAGTTCATCATCTACTAACAAAGCATTTGGTTGTCTATGGTGATTGATCTTATATCTTCTAATAATTTCACCTTCATCATTTTCAATTAATAATTCATTATCAAGTCTATAAGCAGTGTATTTCTTATGTGATCTGTTGCTACCAGCAGAAGTAATGCGGTCAATTAATGCACCAGTTTTCTTGATAGCATCACCAGTAGCAGAACCAATACTTTGTGATCTTGAACGAGACAGGCTTAATGATGAAGATTCTGTATTTTGCAATTGATTACCTTCCATACTTGCAGTATCCATAACCTCACCATGTTGGTCTTCAATGATCAAAGTGTTTCCTTCACTATATGCACGAGTTGCTATTCTACCATGTCTATATTCGTTATAATCTGTTGGTTCACCTTCAGTTGTGATATCAGCATCAGTTTCATTATGCAAACGGTATGGATGAGAAGATTGAGGAGGTGTACCAGATGGAAATGGTGTTTGAGACATAAAAGTTGAGGCCGGAGTGATACCAGGTTTTGGATAACTTTCATTTTGTTTATAAGAAGAAGAAACATTTGTTGGGTATGGTGATGGGTGTTGTAACTTGTTCAAACTAGCAGAACCAGTAGTATCTGTTATTTCAGATGCAGCTTCAGTTGTAGAAGCAGCACCTGTATCAACACCAAGATTAGGATTAGTTGGAGCACTACTTAAAGCAAAAGCAGCAGCTTTGGCTTCTCTTTCACGTACACATCTTTCATTACCTTCAGTAGCTCCTTTCTCAATGTCCATTGTATGATGTGAAACAATTTTCTTTAAAGCAAGACGCTTCTTACCACGAGTTGTCTTCTTTCTCTTTTTTCCGTGCATACCACCAGCAGGTCTAACTGGAACACCACTTGTTTCCACTGTATTTGCTTGAGACAATGGACCAGAAGTAGCACCATGACCTTCAACACCACTAGCCATAGATGGTGCCATTGTATCAATACGATGCAAAGAAAATGAACGGCCATTGGATTTCAATTCTGGTAAACGAGTCATCCAAGAGCTTGAATTTTGATTTCCAGTAGTTTGTGTAAAAGACATTGAAATAGCCATTGTATGTAAATGTCTACCCAAAGTAATGACAGCAACAGAAGAACCATGAACAATAATAGAAGTAATAACTAAGAAAGTTACAATTGGCCAAACAGTTGCAATTAATTGATAATTTGGATCAGATTTATTAGGTAAATGAGCCAGAGGTGTTTTTTGATGAGTATGAGTAGCTTCTAATTCACCTCTAGCTAAAATTGCAGCAAATACAGCACCAACACCAATTGGACCAAAATAAGCACAAAATAAAGCTTCTCTCCAAGATTTAATATCAGGGATAAAAGGTTTACATAACATAACAGCTGGAATTCTTCTTAAAAAGATAACAACAACTGATAAAATGATTAATCTCCAACAATCAGTACCAAGGGCATGATTATTATATTGAGGCCAAGGAATAATTGCACCAAAATAAACAAAATAAGATAAATTTAGTAATAAATCAATAACTGTGGACACATGAGATTCTTCAGTTTTTCTTGCAAACCACCCATCCCATGCAAAAGCAGCACCTGCTGCAAAAGACACTAATAAATCATCAACACCTAATATTGAACCAAACCCAGCACAAGTGAATGCTAAAACGACGTAAAATGATAAAAAAGATTCTCTATCAATTAAACTATGACTTTCAGCATATTTAATTGAATGTCTTCCAACATAACCAATAATTGCGCCGAATAAACAACCAAATACACATTCATATAAAACACTAACACATATCCAATCTTTAACAATTTCACGGGCATTATTTTTATGAATAATTAGATTTAAAGATAAATAAATGAATGGGAAAGCCATACCATCATTACAACCAGATTCTGCAGATAATAAGTTTCTTAAATGACCTGGCACTCTTCTAGCAAATTTACCTTTACCAACAACAGCAGCAGCCAAGACAGGATCAGTAGCTGTAATACAAGCAGATATTAACAACCCATCCGAGAAGTTAAATCCTGGAATTACCAGGTAAACAAAAGCACCAACAATTAACCAACCAATGGTCATTACAGGTACTAATAACATTGCAACTGAAAGCCAATGTTTTAGCATATATTTTTTGGGAAGTTCAACTGCAACAGCAAAAATTTGTAAACATAGCACAATTCTTGATATTTCTAATGTGATATAATCAGAGTTACCCCAAGTTGTAGGTGCAAACCAATTCAAACAATGAGGACCTACAATCAATCCAACAATGGCGGCAACAGTAGCTTCACCAATATAAAGTTTTTCTTTAACAAATAGCGATATTAGCGAAAATATAGCAGAGAAGACACCAACGATAGCATATGCAACGTGAGCTTTATCAACCTAATGAAACTGTTAGTAAAAGGATTTTTTTTTTATTTTTAACCATTATTTTGTTTTCTAATGGCATATAAAAATGCTGAAACAACTTACATTCAAATGCTCCCAGACAGCCATGATCTTTTATATATGTGTTGAGGAGTGTTGTGGAACTTGTTAATGACCTTCTTTTATACTCCAGCACGCTTTATTTGATGTCTTCAGAAGTTGTGTTGTTTTTTTTCAGGATGACGTTTGTTAACAGTAAAGTTTTATTTTGCTTCTCATGTTTTTAATGAATCTTTATCTCACAGGATTTGTCCCAACACAAAATTAATCGGACAAATGAGACAAAATGTTTGAAATTAATAGAAAATGAAGGAAATTTACCATGAAAATTGGACAATTATGTTTACAATGTTTTGAAAAATAAGTTTGTAATTTTTATTTATTTTTTTATTACCATCAATTCCAAAATCTACTGGTCGTGTTTTAATTTTTTTGTTCATTTGTCTTTAATGAATTTTTATGACAAAAAACTGGGGGAGGACAAATTCAAATTAGAGCAACATATACTGGGAAACTATAATATATAAAACCTCCAATATACTTTATTATTAACAATATATTAAACTCCCTTTATCATATTTAATAGTTCAATAACCATTAGAATTTGTCCCGTTCACATTTCGGCTGTAAATTTTCTTCTTGGCTGCTTGTTTTCTTGGATTTTCTGTGACTTTTATTAATTCTAGACTTTATGAATCAAAAATTGATGAATTTGGAAAGTTTTAAACAGAATTAAGAAATTATTAAACCTTTTAAAGATAGAGATACATAAATGATTAAATAAGATTATTGTTATTCCAAATTTGAAAAGAAATTTATTTGGTTTTTTTGTTCACCATTCTTAGTAATTGCTCTTCATCTTAGTTCATACATATTTAACTATGTAGTTGATTTTAGTTCATAATATTTGCACAAAACAAGTTCGCGGTAATTTTGTTTCAGTCAGGTGATCTAACCGAATTTAGATTTTCTTTTAATGGATTCAGTTTAATATTTGAAAAGATCTTTAATGTATTGTATAATTTATGACTATTTCTTAAAGCAAATTTTCCAATGAAATGTATGGAAGAGAAAGTCATCAAAATAAGAAACAACGATTATCATATTCTACAGCCTTAAAATATGATAATTTCCATTCTTTATCTGATGAGGAAGAGTCTATAGGTAATTCTCATGTTTTTAAACCTCGAGCTTTTAAATCATCAAAAGCTAATAGATTTCAATTTACTAAACAAGATAAATCACATTTTCAAGATAATGAAGATGCTAAACATGAATTAGAGCATATGGATGTATATAGTAATTTTAAAGATTTAAGCGATATTTATGACTATGAAATTATAGAATTTGAAAAACCGTTAAATTCAACTTCACAACAAAATATCAATTTAACAAAAAATTCCACAAAGCAAAATAACAAAAGAAAAGTCAAAATAAAATTTAACCATATTGATGATGAAACTGATAATTATGAAGATACTTCACTTAAACTTTCAAAATCAAATTTAGGAATTAAAGTGAAAGACATGGAAAATACAATCAAGTTTAGAAAAGATGTTAAGAAAACATTAGCTACTAAAACCATTTCTGATAGTGTTTATAAACAATTTGTTAAAACTACAATTCCCCCAATCACTCCTTCAGTCCCATTAAATGTCCCAAAAGAATTCACACCAAAATTCAAACCACAAGTTGGGATCAAGGACAAAGCAATGAGCATCCTAAAGTCTAAATTTACAAGTTCTAGTGATGACAAACAAGTTAACTCTAGTATCACTAATACAACACAATCTATAGAAGGACATAATAGAATTACATTGATCATTCCAGTGAATTCTTTAGTTCGAAAAAGACTAGGATTAACTAACGAAAGTAATGAGTATAATTAATAAATAAGTAATAAATAATAATAATGTATTGTTCAAAGGGGTAGACTTTTCTGTCAAAAAAAGTGTTGATAGTGTGCTGCTACCAATTGTCTAGCTGCATTAAAAAATTTTTTGAGATGATACTGCGAAAAAGATAATCTAAATGAAGTACAAATTCATTACAGTTGGTTTATGAATATCTTTAAGAGATTGTTTAATTCCAAGACAAAGATTTTCATGATGACAACTTCAAATACTACAACCAAGGAATTCAACGGACAAGATTTCAATATTGTCAAAGAAGGTAAAGCTGAGATTTTGTTCCCAAAGAAAGAAGATGTGTTTTATAACCCAGTACAGCAATTTAACAGAGATTTAAGTACTGCTGCAATTAGAGCTTGGTCTGAATTATATGGGAAGAATTTAGTTGGTAAAAAGAGAAAGCTTGATAGTGAAGAACCAGAACCAATTAAACCATATATTACCATTTTAGAAGCATTATCAGCTACTGGTTTACGTGCTATTAGATATGCTAAAGAAATCCCAAATGTTAAAACTATTATTGCTAATGATTTCAGTCCTGAAGCTGTTGAATCTATTAACAGAAATATTGAATATAATCAAGTTGGTGATGTTTTGAAATCAAATAAAGGTGATGCTAATGCCTTTATGTATGAATCAAAATCCTCAAATAAATACTTCAACGTTATTGATTTGGATCCATATGGTACTGCTACACCATTTATAGATGCTGCTATTCAAAACTTATCTAATGATGGTTTATTATTAGTCACTTGTACTGATTTGGCTGTCTTGGCTGGTAATGGATATCCAGAAAAATGTTTTGCTTTATATGGTGGTACTAATACTACAGGTGATGCTGTTCATGAATCTGCATTAAGATTAGTTTTGAACATGATTTCTGCTACTGCTGCTAAATACAAAAAAACTATCGAACCATTGTTATCATTAAGCATTGATTTCTATGTTCGTATCTTTATCAAAGTTAAAACATCACCAATTGAAGTTAAACAATTAGCTTCCAAAACTATGATTTCTTATGTCTGTTCTGGTTGTGGTTCTTTATATAACCAACCACTAGGTAGATACACCATTAGAGATAATGGAACTGGTAAATATAGTCAAGCTGCTGGTCCACCAGTTGGTTCACATTGTCCAAATTGTGGATTTATTAATCATTTGACTGGTCCATGTTATGGTGGTCCATTACATAATAAAGAATTTATCAAAAAGATTTTGGATATCAATAAGAATGTTTTAGATGATGAAACTTATCATACTAAGAAGAGAATTGAAGGTATGTTAACATTAGCATTAAATGAAATTGATACACCATTTTACATTAAACCTGAAAGAATTTCATCTATTGTCAAATGTCAAGTTCCACCACTAAAATTGATTGTTGCAGCTTTAGGTAATTTGGGTTATGAAACATCATTAACACATGCCATGCCATCAGCTATCAAGACCAATGCTGATTGGAATACTATATGGTCTGTTTTTAAAGAATATTGTAATACTAAATCACCTGGTTACAAGGTTGAGAAACTAGGTCAAAATACTGCTGGGTATAAGATCATGAACAATGAAAATATCAAATTACCAGAAGGTCAAACTATTAGCTTCGAATTAAATGAGGCTAGTAAGAAGGTTGAAAAATTAAGAAAGTTAAAGATTGTTAGATATCAAGATAATCCAACAAAGAACTGGGGTCCAAAGGCTAAGCCTAAATAATTGTTTTCATCACTTTTATTAGAACAAATGATTGTTAAATAGCATATTAATAGTATTAGAACTGTACATTATAGAACCATTGTAGGTTAAATTGAGTGTGTGTTAGAAATTCAACTGGGCGCTTAATTCTTGATGTTTTATTCTATTCAATTTAAAACACACATTAAAAATTAATGTTCCAACACAAATGCATTTACACCAAATACTCTCTAGCCGCTGTGTATAACATCTTTCAATGAACTGTTTCAATAACTCAAGAATTCAAAAAAAGAACTGGAAGTTGAATGGAAGTGACGAGGTTCGAACTCGTGCCTCTTTATTACCAGAGACCTGCATGTTCAATGAACTCTTTGTTGTTTAAGAGTCATCTCTCCTGAAGCAGGCGCCTTAACCACTCGGCCACACTCCCATTGAAACTTACTTGCATCCAAATTTAGCAGTATATTGACTGTATTTATGACCGCTGATGTAGTTAGACTGGTCAAACTCGATATTCGGTAACGACACATAGTAAATGCATTAACATGCATGTTCAATTGGTAAAAACAATAGATATTCAATTACCGAGAAAACAAGAATAAAATCTTTATTATGGACTCGTTTTGTCTTCACATATAATTGGACGTATTAACAACTAACGTGGTTTAACTAATAGCTAAATATAAAACAACAAAACACTACAAGACTAGCCAAAGTTAAATTCAGAACAGTTCAAATTATGATTCAAATTAACATCACCACACAATAAACTAAGGGTGTAAACCATCAATTATTTAAAATTAAAACATTAACTACAATCTATCTATTACATTTTTCTTTTATTCTTATAATAACACTATGGTACCAAAGCTTCCCATTACAAATACAAATAGAATCCTTCAATTTGGATCCACCATCATTTATTTGGAACCTGCATACTAATACATTGAAATTTTAAGCTGATAGTAAACTCAGTTTAATTTTCATCATTTGCTTTTTTTTGAACATTTGGTTTATCTGAAGGAATCTTACAACCGATTGGAGCTTTAACTCTGAAATGATATTCACATTTTTCTGGTTCAGAAACAGTCAACAGTTCAGGATCTGTACCACATTCAATAGTAACAACAGCACTTCTCTTAGGACCATTCCAACATTGAGCACCATTATCATATTTCAAAATCAACTTATGAGTCTTATCATCAATGTCCTCAACTTCAACACCTGAGTAAGAACCAATTTTAACTCTGTTACCATGTCCATCTTGATAAATATCACCAGTGTAGAACACTTCATAATCATATTCACCAACATGATTCTTGATTGGGATATCCTTCAAAGGTCTTAAAACATCATGTGGACCTAAATCTTTAGAAAGGTCTTCTTTCAAACTGCTAACAGCTTTAGAAATAGTAGAGAAGTTTTCTTCCAATTCAGAAATAGAAAAAGATAGGGCGGATTGTTGTTTTTTCTCCAAATCATTAAGTTCAGAAGAAACTTTAGCTATATTAACATCACGAATACCCAAGAAATCATCAACTAAGTTTCTAAATTGAATTCTAACTTTATCAATAATACCTTCACCATTTAATTGGATATCAGCTAATGGTGAGTTATCTTTGATATCAATCTTGATTTCTTCAGCTGGTGTATTTTTCAGTTTTTCAATAACATTGTTAATTGATGAAATTTTGTCTGAAACCTTGGATTTCAAAGCTTGAGGAGTAATTTCTTCTTTGATATCTTCTTGTTTTGAAGCATCATAATCCTTGAAAAGATTAACAGCATTTTTGACATTTGGATCATTGAAATTTGGATTGTAATTTTCAACCAAATTTTGTAAATCTTTTTCTAAAATTTTAGTTCTTTCACGTAAATCATTATATCTATTTGCTTCAAATTCCAAAGTTTTATTAACTTCTTCTTCATCCAAAGCAATAGTTGAATCCAAAAGACCACGTAAATGCTCCAAAATTTCTTTGTGTTCATCTTCAGGAGAACCATCTTTAGCATAAATGTGTTTGAAATCTTCGACATGTTTGTTGTACTTTTCAACAGTATCTTTAACAACTTCATCCTTTAAGTTTTCATTAAAAGTGGTGACCAAATCATTCAAGATAACGTTCAATTTGATCAAATCATCATGAGCAGATTGGATTTTCTTGAAATCATTATTCAATTGATCTCTAAACTCTTGAGATAAATTAGTCAAATCTTTCTTCAATTTACCAGTTTCACTATTTTCAAATTGTTCTAGTTGTTTTTTATAACGTTCCAATTCACCTTTGATGAAAGTAAAAGAAGCTTCTTGACCTAATAATTCTGTTGAAACTTTTTCTCTTTGCTTATTAGCAGCATTTCTAATTTTTTTAGCCTTATCCAAACCAACTCTATAAACTTTTTGGGACAATTGAGCTTGTTTTTCATATTCATCATGAATTTCTTTGCATTTTGAAGGACAATCAACTGGTGTATTCCATTCATCAGAACCATCACAACATTCTTCATAGTCACAAACACCATCATTGACTCTAGAGGAACTGATGTAGCCAGCAACATGGCCTTCATTCTTACAATAAAATTTACCATTTGGACAAGCACTAGTACCTGGTTCGTCACTACCATCAGGACAATCACAGAAGTCATCATTAACTTGAGAAAAATTCAATTCTATTTCAGGATTGGCCAAGCAGTGCCATTTACCATTTTCATCTGGTTTATATAGTTCTTGATCTAAAAGGTTAAGGAGTTAATTGGCCACGTAAACGTATAAAAGAAGTTGTAACATACCTTTTGGTGCAACACCGACAACATCAGCGAAACCTAGTCTTGCTAATGCAGCTAGGATTGATAAAGCAACTTCAATCTTCATCGTTTAACAAGTTCTTAAGAGTTTGTTTATCCTTTTTTGCTTTGAAAGAAAGAGAACAATTGAATCTAAAATCTCTACTTTTAAACACCCAACCTGATTCTCTTAAACCCACTTGGACCTGAGCCTCTGGGCTTACCGGATTTTGTAGTTATTTTGTTGTGGACACGACTCATTTTATTTGTTATGCGCACAACACTGATAAATATGTGGGTGTATGCATGTTTAGTGTATATTGATGCGTGTTTGTTTTGATTTTTGTTTGTTAAGATTTTGAAAGAATTTTTTATTGGTGTTGTACGTTTTGGAGTTGGTGCAAATTTTGATCATGATTTCATTGGTATTGGTGTTGGAGGTAGTTGGGTAGCTGCTGTAGGGAATAATATTATGTTCCTCAGAATTTAGATCAATGGTACTGCAGCTGAACTATTAATTGATCTTGGACACTAGAATCCTGGGTATGTTGTTGCTGCAAAAAGTTTCAAAAGTATTTTTTGTTTTTCATTATTCAATTTGCTGAATTACAGTACTAATATAATATTTAGCAAAAAAGTATCCATATCTGATCGACTAATCTGATCTGATTGTAAGTGAATATCAAGTTATCGGTTTAGATCAAGTGCCCGGTATTTAGTTAACTACAATATATACTATGGCACACTAATAAAAGAGACACTTTTAAAATACTCTACGTACAAGAACTAAAATGTTCACTACCTTCTTTTCCATTCTCTTTGCATTTAGTCAACTCGAAAACGTTTTGAAACAAACTTTTTGAGAAATACACTTAAAATAGAATTTACTGAACAAAAAAAAATCTACAACAATAGCTAACAAACAAATCAGCAAACTCATCAGTCTCTATCTTCTCTGCCAAAATGCATCAAATTTTCGAACCAATTCAGATCTTCTTCCTCCTTGAGAATATTCCGTCTTGAGTAATTTCCGAGGGAGAAGAGCCGGAATTTAAAATTTTTCTTATAAACTTTTAGGCAGCCCAGGTTGTTTAAATAACAATATCATTGCCATAAAACATTAACAGCAACCCATTCCAAAAGGCTCCCAATTGTTCCATAGTTTGTTTCACCTTTATATTTTTACCATATTGTTGTGTGTTTATTCTCAAAATCTGTTCTCCTATCTGAAAAGTTTCCTTGCAAAGCTCTAAAGTTTCATTTATCAGTTACAATCAAGCTTTTAAATTGATTATCCATAAATTATTATTATTATTATTACCACTGCTACTTACATTTTGTTTAAAATTTATTCAACTAGCTTATTATTGTCAAAGAGATTATTAAAAATGTGTTTTACTCTATCTTTTTAAGGTACTGGAACACATTATATTAAGATAACTAAGGAAATAATACAGTACTAGAGACTAGAGAAACTAAACTTTGGTCAATCCAAAAGAGAGAGAAATAAAGAGAAACAATGTAAGCGCTGGTTGTTTTGATGTATTTTTTCCTAGTGATCTAACTAACTTATTTTAGTTTAAATATGGCTAAGAGTCCCAAGAAGAGTGTTGTCCCAAAGGGCATCAAACCAAGAGCTACAAAAGCTCCTGGTAAGACAATCATCCCGAGAACAAAATTTAGAGAAAGAAGATTTAGTATCATGGATTCTGATTCATCATTAAGTGAATTTGAGGTTGAAGATGATGACTTGGAAAATGATGACGATGATGATAATGATGATGTCCAAGAATATTACATTACAAAAAACAATGATACAAATAACAGAATAACATATGCTACAAAAGGTAGAAAGAATCCAGCTGCGTACGGCAAATCTGGGAAATTCCAAGCTATTGCTTCTGAAGATGAAGAAGAAGATGATAGTGATTCTGAAAATGAAGAGTTGTGGAGAACTCATCATGATCAAGTTGTTAACACTTCTTCAAGTGAAAATGAAGATGATGGCAACGATGAATCTGATGATTCCAGTTCCTCTGATGATGAAAATGTGGATTTTGTTAAATTAACTGCCGAAAGAAAAAAGGCCAGATCTATGCAAGCTTATAGAGGCAGTAGTCCATTCAAATCGCCATCTCCAAATGCTAAAGGTTCAGATAATGAAGAAGAAAATGAAGGAATTGATGCTAGATTGTCTTCTGTTTTTGAAAAAGAAACTTATTCCACAAAGAACAATGATAAAAATTTAAGTAATGGCAAAACTGATATTAAGAAAGAAAAAGAAGATGTTGATTTTTCTTTTGATTTTAGCAATAATGATAATGAATTGAAATTGGTACCAAATGATGAAGAAGAAGACGTTGGAGAAGAATTAACTGGGTTTGTTGCTCCATTAGAACAAACTTATGCTCCAATGGATGATGAATCATTACCATATGCTGTTATTGAATCCTCGGAATCTGATGATGACATTGATAAAGATGAGTTATTACGTACTTTAGAACAAGATAGTGATGGTATCGATACTGGTATTGATACTGGTGATGATGAATATAATCTACTGAAAGAAGAGGCTGATAATATCGTTGATGAATATAATGATAATGGATTTCATTTCAGTTCTGTTGGAACAACCCCAAGAACTTCAATTGCTGAAGGCATGTCTGACGCAGGTGAAAGTTTACAAGTTCTTTCAGAAGATGAATATGGTGATGATGACGAGGATGGTGACGAGGATGAAGATGATGAAGATGGTGATGCATATGCTGATGATTTCTTTGTGCCATATTTCGATGATTCTGAATTCAAAGAAAAATTATACACAAGTTCTGTTTTAAATAACCATAAGAAAAATAAAGATGATTTGGATAGTGATGATGATTCTTATTTATGGGATTATTTTTTTAGTTCAGGTGAAGAAAATGATGATGAAAATGAAAATGAACACATTGATGGTGTTGTTGTTGATACTGTTAGAGGCGTGAATGATGATTCTAATAGCGCTAGTGAAATTGCAGTTGAATTACAAGAGTTCAGTGATGATGAATCGACTGATGAAGATACTACATTACCACCACCTTCAACCAGAAAAAAAATTGGTTCTAAAGCTCAAGAATTATTATCCTCTTCTTCCATCATTGCAAGACCACCAGCTTTGGGTACTTGGTCAACTGATTCCAAACCTTTTGGAATTATTGATGGTTTATCTACTAGATCATTACTTCCACCACAAAAATCTGTTAGTTTTAATACCAACAGTTTTATTAAATCACATTACACACAGAACACAGCAGCAAGCACTCCAAATGCTTCTTTGGTTAGCACTCCAATAAATCATAACACATTAAATCCAGAGATTGCACCACATCAATTATCACATCAATCTCATACATCAACCATGGTTTCAGTGACTCCAGTTACTGCCGCAACTAACAACATTGAAGAATTAACTTTGGATGAACTATTAAACATGAGTGAGTTAGAAGATGATGATGATGAAGGAGAACCGTTAAACCATGAACAATGGTTAGAAGTCACTGGATCCAATAGAAAAGTCCCATTGTCAGCATTCAGAAATAAAGGTGTTGTTAATGAAGATATGAATCACATGAATGCCACCAGACTGTTTAGTAACACTGGTACCACTAGTAAACAAAACAATAAGAAGAATAGACATCGCATCAATGAAATCACAATGACACCAGTTAGAGTTTTGTCCAAAAATGTGAAAAGTAAAAGAAAAAGTGCACAAATGAGGCGGAAGCAAAGTTTTGCAGAAGCTGCTGTTGAAGGGTTACGTGTTACAAGAAGTGGGTTATTCAGTGAAGATACATTGAATAATGTTGAAGAATTGCTTTCTGGATTAGGGAGTGATGCTGAGTTAAGTGTTTTGTTCCGTGAAGTTTGAGATACTAGAAAAAGAGAAAAGAGAAATTTGGCTAAAATATTTTATTTTCTTTGCATCATTACTCATCACATTACTTTGTGGATTTTTATCCTAATTAGCATCATACAGCTTACACAAGATCAGTCGTTTATTATCTAAGCTGTTTTTAGGGTCAAATGAAAAGATTGGTAATTTTTGATTTCAAACTTTTTATTATATTTGCTTTCATAGATATACAATTTATAACGTTTTTTAATTGGGGTTGTGGGTTATTATTAATTATACAAATTACTGTTGTGTTGAATTTCTTTTCTTTATATATTTACATATATGGCAACTTTTTATATACAATTGACAATACAAGGTACTGTTTTTTTTTTACAAATTAATAGTATGGAACGAACTAAATGTACATTAATAAGTTTATAATAAAATATCTCTCCTAATTTCTAACTTAAACCAAAGTGGTTAATTTTGCAGACAATTCCAATTGTGTCTTGACAGAGCTGGCCAAGTATTCAATCATTAAGGTATCTTGAATATGAGAGTTGAAAACCTTGTTCAATTCATCCAAATTGAAAGTTTTAATGTTAGTTTTCAGGTTTGATAGCAAGAATTTAGCAAATTGTTTATCACCTTGAATTTCTTTAGATTCAACTTTTTCAATATATTGTAGCGTGCTTTCAATCAAGGTATCAATTTTATTTAGATGTTCAATCAATAATTTTAGATCAACAGAACCACTTTCTAGTTGAACAGTATTTGAATTGGATTCATCGGATAGAACAGAATCAGAAGCAATGTTCAAAACAGAGTTTTCAGCAACATCGAAAGCCAACTTGTTAGCAACAGGAGTGAAAATATAAGCATCGGTTTTTTCAATGTTCAAAGAGGCTGCAGTAGAACCTAGGGCACCAATTGGAGATGCAATATAAGTATTAACAGTTGGTAATTTTGAAATTTCACCGTTTGAAGATTCTTGTGATAATGTCAAATGAATAGCTGGATATGGATATGTACCATCTGGTGCTCTAGAGTAGAAACCATGGAACAATGCACTTGAAGAGTTAATTTCTGGGGTGGATGAAAACCAACCTAGGATTGTGTCTTTTGGATTAGCTTTCTTGTATAAGGAATATAGAGCTTTGTGATGAGGTTCTTCAATAGCAACTTCTTCACCTTCATTATGTGGCACTATGTAAGCATCTTTGATTTCAACTTCAGCACCATCATCAGAACGGGAACCTAGCAAAGTACCAATGACTCTTTTGCCATCTTCAGAACGTAAAGCAAATTCTAGCAATTGGAATAAAGCTGGAGCTTGAACAGTAACTGTGATTGGGTTGGTGTTTAGAGAACCAAAACTAGTCATAAGACTTGGTCTCACAATAGTCAAATCAGAAGACATCTTGGGTGTGGTATGTAAATAAAAGGTCTGTTTAGAGATGAGATGAACTCTTCTTATGGACTTGAACTCTTTATTTTTAAAAGAAATTAGTTTGATTGATCTCTCTATTCAATAGTCCTTTGCATCTTTTTTCAGCGCATTTTTTGAAAAATTTTTTGGTGTAACTTGTTGACTTCCTAATCTGGTAATAACTTGACAAATTATTAAATCTCATTAAAAGATTGTAAATTTATAAAATTTGGGAAATTTTGATAAAATTTATGTTAAAATTGTTGTTTAATTGGTTTTTACTGTTGTTGTATTTTGAGGAAGAAAGTTTTAATTATTCAAAGGCCTTGAAGGACTTAAAGGAAATAAAAATTAATACTACTTTAACTATTAGGCTGAATAAATAATCAACAATGACCTTGTTCAAATATAAAAAGACTCTTATAACTGCTGGGGCATTCACATCATTAGCATTGTATGACCATTATTTTGCTGAATCTACAGGCTATAGAACTTTGAAGGCCATTTTTGTGTTATCAAGAATTGGTATAGACTACAAACTTCATTTCAATGAAAATGAAAACATCCCAGAATTACATGAACGCAATGCTACAAGACTAGTCAATTTATTACATGAAAATAAAGGGTTATATATCAAATTAGGTCAAAATATTGCTAATCAATCATCTATTTTCCCAAAAGCTTTTCAAGAGAAATTTGCAACATTTTATGATTCTGCAGCTGTTGATTCTTGGGATCATGTTGATTTTTTATTAAGAGAAGAATTAGGTCAAGATTATTTTAGTAAATATTTCAACAAAATAGAGGAAAAACCTGTTGCCAGTGCAAGTATTGCGCAAGTTCACAAAGCTGAATTGAAAAATGGTGATGAAATTGCTTTGAAAGTTCAACATTATTATATTAAAAGACAAATCAATGCTGATTTATGGGTTTATAAAAACTTTATGAAGATTTATGAAAAGGCTTTTGAAATCCCAATCTCATTTACTAGTGATTATATTTCAGAACATTTAAAGGAAGAAGTTGATTTTAATAATGAAATGAAAAATTCTATTCGTATTAACGAATTAGTACAAAGTGATTCTTATTTATTAAAAAGGGTTCATATTCCAAAAACATATCCTGAATTAACCACAACCAGAGTGATGCCAGCTGAATGGTGTGAAGGTGAATCTTTGATTGATTATCATGATTTAAAGGATAGATACAAAACAAAATCAATTATGTATGATTACCTAGATTTATTTGCTAAAATGATTTTTGAATGGGGGTTTGTACATTCTGATCCACATCCTGGAAATTTATTAGTTAGATATAATCAAAAATCAAAACTACAAGAATTAGTTTTATTGGATCATGGACTTTATGTTGAATTACCAGATAAATTGAGATTACAATATTGTACTTTATGGAAAAGTATGTTTGAATTAAATGATGAAAAAATTAAAGAAATTGCATTGGATTGGGGGATTGGTACTAAACAAAGTGATATGTTTGCTTCTTTTACATTATTAAGGCCTTATCAAAATTTAAATGAAAATTTTAATAAAATGTCTAAATTTGAAAGACAAGAATATATGGCTGATAATTTTAAAAACTATTTTAAAGAAACTGAAAAATTCCCATTAGAATTAATCTTTTTAGGTCGTACTATGAAAATGGTACAAACTTTAAACCAAAGATTTAAAGCTCCTGTCAATAGAATCAATTTGTTTACAAAAGAAGCTGTTAAAGGTTATTATTTAAACAATAATGAAATTAATAAACCAACATCTTCAACATCTAAATTACAATATGAAGTTTCTGGAGTATTTAGATATACTGCGTTTTTGATAATTATGAGTTTATCTGATTTAGTTTTCAATATATCGAAGATTAGTCAATATCTTTTTGGTACCAAAAACATTGAAGACGTTTTAGAAACTCAAATGAAAAAACACATGGAACAGTTTGGTGTCGATGACGATGAGCCAGAAATCAGTGCCTTTTCTGGATGAAATTTTGTGATTATTATAAAATTATAATAATTTCATTTGTATATACAAAGATCTTAAACTTGTAAATGAATTAAATGAGAAATTTAAACCAGTTTTGTACCGTATTTCATTTTTTCTAATACTTATCTATGCAAGTATATGTATTATTATGCGTGTTTAATTATTCTTATTGCCTAATTAAGTTATTTTCCCAAACCGGTAACAGAGATGAGTTTTGGTCGGGTAAAATTTAAAAAATTTATTTTCAAAGCTCAACTGTAAAATTAAAAGAACTAAAGATTGATTCAATTAGGATTGTTTTTGTTGTGATAAGGTTAACTATGTCTAACGTCACATATACCAATACAGAGTTATCTCCATTTTATGTTGGTGGTGCTTTAGCCTCTCTTTCTGAAGATGGTTCAATCTTAGCTACAGCTCTTTTGGAAGATATTGTTATTACTGATTTAACAACTAGTGAAGTTTTACATAAATTAGAAGGTGACGGTGAATTTGTTACATGTTTACAATTAACTCCAGATGGGAAATACTTGGGTATTTTTTCACAATCTCAACAATTACGTGTGTATAATTTGGCTGAATCAAAATTTATCAAAAACATGAAGTTATCTTCACCAGTATTTGTGACTTCTGCTGATCCAACTTCTACTCTATTTGCATTTGGTGGGTCTGATGGTGCTGTTCAAGTTTTAGATATTGAAAACGGTTACATCACTCATTCTTTAAAAGGTCATGGTTCTACAATTTCTGCATTAAAATTCTTTGGTGAGCTAAATTCAGCAAATTGGAGACTAGCTTCTGGTGATACAACTGGGTTAATTAAAGTTTGGGATCTTGTAAAAAGGAAACAAATTGCTAATTTGAATGAACATACTAATGCTGTACGTGGATTAGCATTTGGTGGTGAAAGTTTTGAATATTTGGTGAGTGGTGGTCGTGATGATGTCTTGATGATTTGGGATACTAAATATTGGAAACTAAAAAAAACCATACCCTCAAAACAACAAGTCGAAGCATGTGGATTTATTAACAATGATTTAATATACAGTGCTGGTGGTGATGCTGTTTTTAAAGTTTGGGATTTCAAAAAAAATAATGGTGTTATTGCTCAAACTAAACAACCAATTGAAGAATTACTAATAACTGGAGTTTTACCAACAATTAATGATACATTATTTTTAGTTTTATCAGATCAAACATTATGTGAAATTGATATTGAAACAATAGGTGAATCCCAAACAATTGAAATTGAACGTAAAATTGCAGGTAATCATGGTACTATCGCAGACATGAGATTTGTCGGTTCAAATTTACAACATATTGCATTAGCTACAAATTCTCCAGGTTTACGTATTATTGACCCAGCAACTCCATTAGATGTTGAAATTTATGAAGGTCATACAGATTTATTGAATTCTTTGGATGCAACCAGTGATGGTAAATGGATTGCTACAGCAAGTAAAGATAATGAAGCTAGATTATGGAGACTAGATGAAAATGATGATAAATTCAAAACATATGCCATTTTCTCTGGTCACGTAGGCTCAGTTTCTGCTATTGCATTACCAAAAAGTGAAGATGGTAAAGAATATCCATCATTTATTATTACAGCATCATCAGATTTAACAATCAAAAAATGGAAAGTTCCAAATCCAAAACAACAAGCTTCAATTGATGAACCATTTCATATTAAAACATCAGAATATACTAGAAGAGCACATGAAAAAGATATTAATGGGTTAGATGTTTCTCCTAATGATGAGTATTTCGCTACAGCAAGTTATGATAAAACTGGTAAAGTTTGGGATTTAGATTCCGGTGAAACAGTTGGGATATTAAAAGGTCATAAGCGTGGTTTATGGGATATTAAATTTTGTAAATATGATAAGTTATTGATCACTGGTTCTGGTGATAAAACTTTAAAATTATGGTCATTAACTGATTTTACATGTTTAAAAACTTTTGAAGGTCATACTAATGCAGTTCAAAAAGTTGAATTTTTAAATAAAGAAAAACAAATAATTTCAACTGGTGCTGATGGTTTGATTAAAATTTGGGATAATAACACTGCTGAATGCTTAAAAACTTTAGATAATCATGCTAATAGAATATGGGCATTAATTGTTAAAGATAATGGTGATGAATTCGTTACTGCTGATGCTGATGGTGTTTTCAATTTCTGGTTAAATAATACTGAAGAAGTTGAAAAAGAAGAAGAAGAAAAACGTAAATTACGTGTTGAACAAGAACAATCTTTACAAAACTATATAAATAATGGTGAATGGTCCAATGCATTTTTATTAGCTTTAACTTTAGATCATCCAATGAGATTATATAATGTTGTTAAAAATTCCATTGCTGCTAATTCCTCAGATGACTCTATTTTGGGTGATGAATTAGATTCATTGATTAAAACTTTAAATGATGATCAAATTTTGTTATTGTTTAAAAGAATTAGAACTTGGAATGTTAATGCTAGATTTTTTGTGGTTTCTCAAAAATTAATTACAGTTATTTTAAAAAGTTTTGATGTTTCTAAATTGATTGAAATTCCAGGCTTAATTGGACTAATTGAAGCTATAATACCATATAGTGAAAGACATTATTCTAGAATTGATGATTTAGTTGAACAAAGTTTCATTCTTGATTATTCTATTCAAGAAATGGATAAAATTTAAGTTTCAACCAACTTTTATACATAAATAAACTACAGTTTAATATTAGAAACTAATTGTTCGTAGATTATTTATAATCAATCCCAATGAGTTGCACAACAACTCTTTCAAAAAAAATGTACTCCAACAGAATTCAAAAAAAAAAACCAGAATGAATAAAACTAGTTTATAGTAATATAATAATAATATATAATGTGGTGGTAAAAAAATATAATGACAAAAATGCAAAAAATGGATATTGTTGTATCAACCAGTGACTAGCAAAATAATTTAAAAGGAAACGAAGTTCAAATTTATGATTTGTGTGTATTTAAGCAGTGGTGGCAGTCGCACTTGGAGTTGTAGCTGGAGCTACAGAAGAATCAGTTGTTGGTTGAACATGAGAAACATGAGCTTCGTCAACTGGAACACCACTGTTCCATTCAGCCAATTCCTTTTGATGTTCTCTTTCAATAGCATACTTAACAGCTTCTAAAACATCATCACAAGTGTGTTTTGGTTTATACTTTGGGGTAGTACCTTCTTTGTAGACACCAGTCTTAACTAAAATTGAGTGCCATGAAGCATCATGCGAGTTTGCAAATCTGATATCAGATTCTGGAGTATCACCAACAAAATAAACTGTGGAAGCAGGTGGTAAATCCAAAGTCAATTGAGATAATTTTTGAACAGTTAATGGTTCATCTTCACTCTCATCATCTTCATCGGATGAAGAATCAAAAACAGCATTACTAGCTGGAGATTTATCACCATTTTGTTCAACATGATCTTCTAAAACATCTTTTCTCCAGTGAGATAAAACTTTGTTGGCATATCTAAAAGTACCTCTTTGAGGTTTACCAAATCTTGTGACTGTTAATTCTTTACCAGTATGTTCTCTATATAGAGCAGCAATAGAAACTTGTAAAGCACCCATACCATATCTTGATAATTTATAGTCAGTAGCCCAAACGAAATCAGAATGAGCAAAATAAATACCTGGACCTTCATCAAAAGTTTTTGAAACAGTACCCATAACACCATTCTTAGATAATAACAATTCCAAAATAATTTGTTGATCAGCAGCCCAATTTCTTGAATCAGCAAAGACTAAAATGGCATCAATAGCAACTTTTGAAAAATCAACATCTTTGGCAACTTTTAATTCGTCTTCGGTTAATTGATGGTATGGAGTGACAGATGGGTTCCATTTCATAACATCTAGTGGGGTATAAACATGTTCGAACCCGTATTCTTCAGCAACTTTTCTGCATGCATCACCAACACCACCAACGACAAGGACATTTTTGTGAACATCAACCAAATCCTTCATTGGTGTATGACCTTGAATAACTTGATCATCAGTGACTTCAATACCCAATCTTTTACTTAATTCTTGAGATCTAGCTGATTCAGAACGACCACCACCATTGGTGACAAAAATGTAGGGCACTTTAATGTTGTACTTATTTTCACCGTTCAACATTTTTAAAGCATCTCTAGCTTGAGGAATGGTTTCTGGACCCCTGACAATGACACCGTCAATATCAAATGCAAAAGCATAAGAAGCAACACGAGAATGATCGATTATTTCCTTCTTTTGCTTGGCTGTCTTTCTAACAGAACCAGCTCTTGAAACTGGTGTTAATGCGGTTAAAGCAGTCAAATCTCTGTGGGAGGACTTGTTTGAACCTGATCTTGATCTAGATAAAGAACCTGACCATTGGTCAGACAAAGATAGAGAAGAAACTCTGTTTTTTCTAGTTAAAGGTTTCAATTGATCAATCCCATCGTTATTCAAAAATGAAGTTGATTGTTTCAAAGCAGGAGATTTATCTTGTTCTTGTGGAGCAGGAGATTGTTGTGGAGTAGTCATTGTAGAAGTATTGCGTGTGTTAATATTGCTGTTGCTGTTGTTGTTGTTCACTGTACTATTGATAGTGGAACTTGACATGCTATAATTGAATGTGTAAAAAATGTGTTAAAATTTAGACAATTGATGAGATGAAATTATATATATATAGATATCAAATCAACTGTAGAATTTAAAGTGTTGTTCTTAAGTGTTGTTCTTGTTGTTGTTATTATTGTTATTGTTATTGTGTTGTATAAAAGTCTTTTTTAAATTTCTATATTTTTGAAAACACTTTAATTAAATTAAATTAAAACTGTAAACATACCAATTGTTGCGGATCATGAGCTCTTTATATACTTTGCAAGAGTTTATTCACTTCTTCTGATTCAAAGTGTCACTTTTGTTGCGCTGGTCAGGACATGACGTCATGATTACTGAATATGTCCCTCATTTGTCCATATGTGTCTTTAAATGTCCAGAAACAATATGAAATGTCCTTGTGTGTATGCATGTAAATGTTGGATTTTGCACTAAATTGCGTTTAATTTATATGAAATTAAATGCAACTTATGCATGATGCATCTATATGTCCTGCATTCTTACATGCCCAAAACGAGACATAAGGCAAAAAGGGGACAATAGGACAAATTTGGACAGCTATAGTGGACCAAAAAAGTTTAGCAAGTTGTCCAGCGGCAATTGGACATTTGGGCCGATCAAAAAAAGAGTGATTTTACTCAAATTTTGGTGAAACTATTTATTGTTTTTATATTCAAGTCACTTTAATAACTTTGTGTAATATTTATCGGTTCTTCTACACTCTAAATTTTGTGTCATGTTTACCCCAGCGCTAAAACGAAAATAGCCTCTTTGCTAAAAAAGAAGAAAGAACATCCAAACACCAGAAAACTTACTGCCATCTAAAGCTGAAACCATTACTGTAAAATTACGTCATATGGTTTATAGTTAAAAATTTTTAAAAAAGACGTACTACATTGTCTTTTGGATACCAATTGAATATCGAATGAGGATCTGAATCTTTTAATTGATCAGAAACTTTATATTACGATGATGAAAAAAAGCTAAAAACATTTTAAAGAATAAAATTTATGTAATTGTACAGTTCCAATTTTTGAAACTGTAAATCAAACTTTGAAACTGTAAGACTATGGATATAGGGTATTATCCCTTTTGATGTAATTCTAATAATTACAGTTTCACTATTATGTGTATATTTTCATTCTATGCTTTTCTATACATTAATGTTGAAATGTGCCCATTACATCATATCGACGCAAAGTTTTTACAAAACCGTTCAAATGAATTATAAAAATTCATTTAACAAGGATTAACTTTGAAATCAATTAACTCTGAAGTTATTGGATGTAACATGGACTACCAACACGTAGCAATATTCATTTTAAAAAATGTGACACGTATTCCCTCAGCCCTGTTTTCATAGATTGTGGGAACTAGCTAATATTTCCGGAAAAGGTTCTAGAAAAGCAAATAATAAGGAATTTTACATTGTAACAAAAATGAACACTTATACCATGTGTTCACTTTGTTTCAGTTGCTTCGTTATCTCAATGTCATTATTTAAAACTAGATTAGTTCTTGATGGAACGAACTAACAAATTTAAAACACGAAATCTAAACACGAAACTTCGGCGTGGGGCACACTAAAATAATAGCATTAAATTCCATATTCTTGGAAACTATTAAAAAAAAAATTGTAGGAAAATATTGCTAAATGTTTATATCACTAAACTCTAGAACAATTATTTTCTTAATACTTAACGAATTAAATCTTCTCAATCTTCTTCAATAGTATTTGTCCTTGCCAAATGTCAACTGTCGACTAATGTACATTCCACTGCATTAAATTTGGGTAGATTTCCCCATTGGGTAATTAAAAACACAAAACACTTTTGTATTTAGGGTTTTGCGTTTATGGCCAATTAACCCATAGCTAGCCAAATAATGAAGTGCATAGAAAGACATATATTAAAGGAACATATAAGTTGTTTCAAATTTTTTTAATCAACTTTATTTTAAAATGAAATATCAGTATAAGCTCAAAATTTGACATTAAAAATGTCTTGAAACTGCAACAAACACATTTAAACACGTTGATAAGAGGAACAAGGTTGAAAAGATTACTATGTTTCTAAATTGATTAATTGAACATTGATGATTATCTAAAATCAACAAAAAATTTATCATCCATTTGAGTTGTAAAAATTGAACCTATATATGTACATTATTCACCTGTAATATTAGTATCAACAAATATATCTTTTTAATTCTACTTTTAAGAATAGTTTTGAGGTTATTGTTAAATGATCGAGAATCGGAATGCATGCCCTATGCAGGGTTTAAACAAAACAAATGGATTGAAATAACAGTTGAATTAATTTTTAGTATGAGAAACCTCAGTATATCAAATATGAGTAATTTATACAATATAACTTTTTTTATAATAATGTAGCTGTCCAGTCAGTTGTTTCAGTTTTTTTTTATAAATTTCTTAAAATTATTCAGCTGGATATAAGTTGATTTAACTTAAAAATTTCTTTCCATTTTGATATTTTTACTGGTGGCTTTAGTATTCAATAACTGGTATTGTAGTTGTATGTTTGTATATACACATTTTTTCAAAAACTGAACGCATTTTCCCAAGTTGAACATTAAATAGTAAAAAATAACTCGAAAGTCCATGAAAAACACTTAATTATATTCCTTAATATATACAGAATATATTTGATGCTAATTTTTAGCAGGTTTAAATTACATCTAGTATCATTAAAAAAAATAAATAACTTCATAATAAAAAATATTTATACGTTACATCCTACATATTTTTTTTTAAATAATATTTATTAAAAATATATGGAAAATACCATAGAGTATAACTATCTAACTGTTTTAAAGATTTATTGAACTAATCTTAAGATTATCTGATGTCCATTTTGTTAGCCCAACTTTTTTTTTAATTTTTGGAATTTTTTTAAAATTAATTTATAACTAGTGCAATAATTGTTGATCTTTTGTTCAACTTGAAAGTTAAAAAAATTTTATAATATATACTGTTATGTCGACCTTAGGACTCATCCATACAAGGATATATTATCCATTTTTAGCATAAGATAATCGATTAGTTGAATCTTTTAAAGTTGTCTAATTATATTTTATAGTATTTTCGTTTTTAAAAAAAAAATTAAAAATTTCAACCATTTTAATAGACATAGTTGAAAATAGAATGTTATATTAGTCTTTATATTAAACCTATACACCAAATCTCAAATTGATTGAAGTTAAAATACAAAAATTATCAAATTTTTAAAGTTGAATTTTCACCAGTACTAAATTCACTTGAAGCTGTAACAACTATTTC
>JAKTRJ010000036.1:58873-105329 GCA_030579655.1 Liangdongia dryadoides
ATTTCTCATGAGATTATTTCATGCATCTTGCATGTTGATTGAAAAAAAAACTAAAAGTTTCATAGTTTTCAATATTAAACAAACAAGTACAAATTGTTTAAAAAACCATAGAGTTTTTATAGAAAACCATGACATTGTTGAAAGCATTAATATCTGCATCACAAGACATTAAAATCCTTTGGAGTTCAGTCTTCCTTAGACTTATGGCTTATGGAGGTTCAAATATTGTCTTTACATTATATTTAAAAGAATTAGGTATTTCAGAGAGTATGATTGGTGTTTTTATGACTGGAACATTAATTGGTGATACATTATTATCATATATCTTGACATGGTATGCAGATGGACTTGGAAGAAGATATGTCATGATCATTGGTTGTAATTTAATGATAATATCAGGTTTAATATTTGCAATAAGTGATAATTTTATTATTTTATTAGTTGCTTCTATTCTTGGTGTTATTTCTCCTAGTGGTACTGAAGTTGGTCCATTTAAATCAATTGAAGAATCTACTATGGCCCATCTTACTCCTCATAAACAACGTACAGATGTTTATGCATGGTATTCATTATTAGGTACTGCTGGTTCAGCTGTTGGTTCTTTATTTGCTGGTTTAATTGTTCATAAATTATTAGATTCTGGTTATACCACTGTTGAATCTTATAGATCTATTTTTATTGGATATGCTCTTATTGGGGTTATTAAAATGGGATTAATGATGTTATTAAGTGAGAAATGTGAAGCTAATAGTAAAGAAGTTGTTAGTTTATTAGATGAACAAGGTGAAGAAGAAGCTGTTGATGATCAAATTGATACTCCTGATAGTAAATCTAAAAGTTTATCACCAGAAACAACTTCTATTTTGGTTAGATTATTGGCTGTATTTATGATTGATTCATTAGGAGCAGGATTCATGACAAGCGCATGGTTAGTTTATTATTATAAGACAAGATTTTTAATAACAGCATCAGCATTAGGTTTATTATTTTTTTTAACAAGTATTGCAAATTCATTATCAGCAATTCCTTCATCATTTTTAGCTAAAAATTTAGGACCAATTAAAGCTATATTATCTGTTCAAATTCCAAGTGCATGTTTACTAATATTAACACCTTTTATTCCAAATTTTTTTCCTGCTGCTTTAGTAACAATTTTATTTTCTGGTACTGAAGCTATGGATGTTATTCCAAGACAAGTTTTTTTAACAGCAGTTATTA
Source organism: Liangdongia dryadoides (assembly GCA_030579655.1). Taxonomy (NCBI): domain Eukaryota; kingdom Fungi; phylum Ascomycota; class Saccharomycetes; order Phaffomycetales; family Wickerhamomycetaceae; genus Liangdongia; species Liangdongia dryadoides. The sequence continues at coordinate 60,092 of JAKTRJ010000036.1, forward strand.
AACCAAATGAATTAACTAAATGTTTAGGAGTTGTTAATATTGGTAAAACATTTAGTAGAACTGTTGGTCCATTAATTACAGGAAGATTAGCAGAAATGGGTCATATTTGGATTTCTTTTATTATTAGTGGTGGATTAACTATATTTGCTGATATATTATTAGCAATTATGTTTTTAGGTGTCGATGAAAAAATTATGGCTAGTCATAATTAGATTGTAAATATATTATTTATATACAGAAGTCAATTAAATGACAAATGGGATCAAGAAATATCTTTTTGTACCATAATTTTTTTGTTTCTTTTGAGCCCAAAAATACATTTGAATAGTACCAACAGTTAAAAAGATTAAAGTGAAAATATTTGGATTCATTAAAAATACAGCTAACCAACCATAAATTTCAAAAGTATAATTTGGGCAAATAAAAATTTCGAAAAACCCACCTTGTGGAGCTTGTCTTGGTTTACCCTTTTTAACAGTTTTATCACCTAATAATCTTAATTGAATATGAGTAACACCATTAAAAAATTCACAAAAAGCCCAGAACCAAAATAAACATTCTTGTTTACCTTCTGGAGAATAATTTGGAATGTTAAAATTACCTAAATCAAAATACATTAAAGCAACAGAACCACCTAAAGCAGTATAATAAGAAACATTTTTAAAAAGATTAAATAAAGGCATAGTGGCATTTGAAAAAGAATGGACAAATAGAGTTTCAAATTCTCTTTTCAAGTAGTGTATTATATTCATTTGATAAATCAATTGATATTTTGAAGGTTCACCAGCTAATCTATAAGCAAAAAAATGAACTAATAATGGGCCTAAATATTCTAAAATAAAGACACCTCTATAAGAGATTTGAGGACCAAGGTCTTTAACGGAAACGTTTTGATATTTCAACAAATCTTCATCATTAGAAATGACGATTGGTTTAGATTTCTTGTCAGAATCATCATCATTAGAAATGACGATTGGTTTAGATTTCTTGTCAGAATCATCATCAATTGGAGCAGCAGTAACGCGTAATCTATTAGTGTTGATGTTTTTGTTGTTTTTGGAAATTTGAGATAGCAATTGAGAAACTGAAGTTATATCATCGTATTCACCACTCTTAATTGATTTTGATCTTGAATTGACATTAATTGTAGTCATTTTTGTTTGTTGAATGTTCAACTTTATTATTGTTGTTGTTGTTGTAGTTGTTGTTGTTGTTTGATGATTTTATTTTGATGGACAATATTGAAAAGTGGTGTTCGGATGTGGGTTTTAATAAAAAATTCACCGAAAGAAGAAAACAAATTAAACTGTAAAGACGAAGAAAAATTATAAAAAGAATTCAATAAAGATGAAGTTGGTCAGGTACGAGTCTTTAATTAAGTAATATTGTGTTAATCTTATTAATATATTTTTTTAGATTTCTTATGAAGTTGACTAATGAAACAGTACAGATTGAACTAAAGAATGGTACTGTTTTACAAGGCACTGTTGTTTCTGTATCTCCAACTATGAACACTATTCTTAAAACAGTCAAGATGACTGTCAAACACAGAGATCCAATTAATGTGGACTACATTAATGTGAGAGGTAATAACATTAGACATGTCATTTTACCAGATTCCATTAATTTTGATCAATTATTACAAGATGATACTAAAATCACTAAAAAGAGAAAAGTTAGTGCTATACAGCCTACTGGGGCAAACAATGTCAAAAGAGTTAGAAGAAACCTATGAAACTAAAGGTTATGTATTATATGTTATGCGTGTATATTAAAAATGGGAATGCTATATTTTAATCAGAATCACTAGAATTTTCATCATCATCATCATCATCATCTTCGTCATCATCATCGTACTTGGGTTTCTCCATGTATGGCATTGTAATTCCACAGACAAACTTATCATTCAATAAGGCATCGACAAACTCATCAACATGACTTAATTGATACTCATCATTCTTATAAACTCTTATCTTTCTGTAATCTTTATAATATTGCCTTATCATTTTATAATCTCTGTATACTAATCTAAGGTATAATAAACCAAGACATCTTAAATATTTAAATTTTTCTTGTTGTATGTAAAATTCTATAATTTCTCTTTTTGGTGATAATTGAACTAATTTAACTAATAAACACATGAAAGGGAAAGGTCTTCCACTTATTTCAAAACCACCAATACAATTCAACTCAACACATCGATCTAAAATAGTAGCAGCTAAAAAATGTTAATAATTCCCCCCAAAAAAATACTTATAATTCTTTTCCCTACCATTAACATTAAAACAATATTGTTTCCAATATAAAGAATCAAACACACGCTCTCTAACAATCTTTTCCACTAACAACATGGAATTAACCCCATTGTTCTTGTGATGTGATAGTTCTCTATCAACAATAATACCTTTCCTGGACATTATAACTTCTAATATAAGATATCTAAAATTACAATTAATTCAATAATAAATATTAATATTCATCTTCAATTCCGAACCCTAAGCGACGTGCGCAGAACAATTTGAACCAACTTCCGACTTTGAGACCCCCTCGGAATTCAATTTTTTTTCATTATAAAAAGCAACAAATTTTCCCAATGGTGAAAATTTTATAAACTGTTCATATGAACTAGAAACAAATTAATTGTTTTTGATTATTTGCAAAGAAAAAGAGTATGTTTTTGATTTTAGCTGTTTAAGAATGTTTGTTCTCTCATCTGATGATAACGTTGTTCCTTCTTTCCATGTCCTACTTCGACCATGACGATAGGATTTAAACATGTCGTTTCACTATATACTCTTTTTAAGAGTGGTGATTTTAGACTTATACTTGCCAGTATTAACAATACTGATTTGAGAACTATTCTTTAGCATTTATTTGCTCTGGATCATTTATATTAACTATTATATTAGTCATGCCTTTCTCATAGTTGTGGGAAGTTATGTTGTTTTGAATGCATCAAATTCTTTTATTAATCAATATCAATTTTAAGATTATGATTTTTAGAAAAATATGATTAAACCAATAAAGTTAAAATGATGAAATTTCCTTTGAACATTCGCAGTTTCCACGGTAGCTTACGCTTGAACCCATCATAGTAATGCCAGTGACCGCCATTTATCCTTCCTTGGATGTCTGATTAACTTTATTGCATATTTTTTTTTAAATCATTTGTCTTTTAATTGAGATTTTTATTAGATTTCGATGTTGGTACAATTAACTATGGTTTGATTTTTTTTTTTTTGTATAGTAACAATTTATTAATTTCTATAAACTTCTATTTGTAGTTATGGTAACGTACCAAATGGAACTAAATGCCAATTCTTATGAGTTTCAAACACTTTATTAGGGTAGATCTTATTTTTTCGTCTTTTTTTCAAATTTTCTATATCATTGAAAATATCATCAATATCAAGATCAACTTGTTTTCTTTTTTCAATAATAACTCCAGGTATATTTTTATCTTTTTGTTCAAATAAACTTAATTTTGAATCAATTAAAACCTTGGTATTATCATCAAGATTTTTTTTTTCTTTAATCAATTGCTTTAATAACACTTGATTAAAACCAATCAAATTCTTACCTAAAATATTAACTATTTTATTCATATTTCCATTAAAATAATCCTCCATAATTAAATATTCACACAATTTTTTAGCTTGTTTATATTCTACTTCTTTCATAATCTCTTGATGATGTTTTGAATCTTTTAATGCTGAAAATTTCTCATATTTGAAAATACCATTTAATAAACAATTTAAAATGTTTTCATTAAAACCTTGTCCAACATTTTTAGTATTTGCAAAATATTTAAATAATGGTTCATATAACAATTTCAATTGTTTGAAATTATATTTACTATTAACAATTATATTTTTATCAATTAAGACCTTATAAACATCTGCATCACCTTCATTTAAAATTATTTTAATTTTATCAACACAATCCCAATATTCAGCACCTTTTGTAGAATTATCATCAATTTTATAAACTTTATTAATATCATCTCTCCTTATCCCTCTATATTTTTTAAATAAGTCCTTCATTTCCTTAACAATAACTTTAAATTCTTCTTCATCATTATTATTATTAAAATCCTCATTAATTAAAGAATTTTTAGAATTCCAATAATGATCAAATAACCATATCAAAGCACCATCACAACATTTCCTCAACATCTCAAGACTTGGTAAATTCTCATGTGTAGCACCATGTCTTAATTCAACAAAATATCCAGGTAATCCAATTTTTTGAGCTAATGCATGTAATGGAATTGCAAAAACACTTTGTTGTGAAGGATCTAATAACCCATTAACAAACTTTATTATACCCATACTATATGACATCTGTAACACATATTCACTTATACCACTCTCAGGAACATCTTGAAGTTGTAATTGGGTTAATAATGCAGTAACTTCTAAAACATGTGGAATTCGACATTTTGTTTGATATGATGTAATTTTATCTATTGCTCGTTGTCGTAGCTTTGGATCATTATTTTTGTTATAAAACCACTCTCGCAGTTGAGATAATTCATCTAATGATCTCCAGGGAACTAGTCTTGGTGCCATTTTTTTATAGTTATCTGGTTTCAATTAAATTTTGTCCAAAGGGCTCTATTTTTCTTTCAAATTTTTGGTGATGGAAAATTTAATTATAGGGCTAATTAGGGTTGATAATCTACACACATTGTTAATTAAATTCTATTCATCTAAATAAAATTATTCCATGTTGTCATTAGTAATCACAATCCCACTAATTCTTAATTTATTCAATTTATCTGAAACTTGAGTGGCTTCTTTTTCTATGATATTTAAAATTTCTTGCTGAATACAAATTGTCAACTCATTATCTAAAGTAATCTTTACCAAAGAATCTCTTAACCCTTCAATTTCAACACCTTCAGGAATCCTTTCTAGGACTTGAGGTTCAAATAGAATACCAGTATACTGAATCAACACTTTAATAAAGTTTGGTTTAGTAATACCATTGTCAAGTAAGAAATCCCATAATTCCGGTTTTTTCTGTTCTTGTGCAAATTCAATAGCTTTTTGTGGATCATCCATTTGATTTATAATTAATGACATTGCTTCCTGTGTACGACCAACTTTACCTAATAAATAAACCAATTCACTATTATATTGTTTAGCTCTCATGATTCTTAATGCATCATCAATTTGATAATGATTCTTCTTTTTCAAATAAGCCAATAATCTTGGACGATCATATTCTGCATATAATCTAACCATATCACTCTCAAAATCTCTTGCAGTAAATGAATCCACTTCTGAAACTTGTTGTAAATATAAGAAAGTTACTATTGATAATCCATTAGAATCCATTAATTGAACAACTTTTGCTGGTTGAATTTCATGACGACTATCAACTAATAAATCTAAAATTTTTTGTAATTTTTCTTTGATAACTTCAATTGGTGCTAATTCAATTTCTTCTTTCGTTATATGGAAACTAACAATTTCTGGTAAATAATCAAAAAATTCACTAATTAAATGATATTTGGCCAATAAATCAACAGTATTTGTATCTTTTAAAACAATTAAATGTTTAACTGCATATTGTGGTTCATTGTTAGCAATATATAAATCAGATAAACTTCTGCGTAAAATTGTTGCATCCTCTTCAACTTCCAATCTTTCTTCTAATAAGCCTTCAATTTTTTTAACTTCATATAAATCTGAAGACCAATCATGAATGAATTGGAAAAATGAAGTTTCATCTTGCTCCAAAAAAATTTCTAAACATTTAGTATAGATACTTTTTGGTAATGATAAGTGTTCTTTTGGTAAAATTGAGGCTAGTAAATCTGTATGCTCACTATGAATGAAAATCCATGCCCATTGTTCCCATTTCTCCAAAACAAAATCTTTAAAATCATCATCATCTTTATTTTCATCATACTCCAAAACTTGTTGTAAAAATTTTGCAGATTGTGACCAATTTTCATCATCAAGATAAACATCAACTTGTTTAATACCAATATTACAACGTTCTTTTTTAGGAATTAAATTCTCACTCATTTCATATGCATCCAAGAACCTATGACGTTCCATATACCAATTAAATCTACCCATCATATCTAATTCTTCAACAATAATACCATCAGTTGCACAAACAACAAAATATTGATGTTTTCTTAAACCAAAATATTGACCAAGATGAAAATCATTAATTCTTAAATTTTTATAACCTTTTAAAATTATCTCATCAGCTTCTTCTTCTTCTTGAGAAAACGCATTTATAATTCTTAATTCTGGTGGTTCTTTATCTTGAGGCTTACTTGTTTCATAATCTATTGGAACAGTCAATACTAATAAAGAATCATCCTTGAATGAAGCAATACCAGCAATTAATGAATCAATCCCATATTCAAATTCAACATGAATTGTAGCTTCAGAAGCAACTCTGCTAAATGAAGACATTGCTGAAGAAAACTTAAAATTATTTACATCTCCATCAGTTAATGAACTATCAATTCTTATGCACCAAATATGGTTATACCATCCAATCAGCATTCTATCATGTTCTTGAAAATTAATTTTAGGCCAAACTAGTTCTGCTGGTGGTGAATTTTTTGGACGTTGAATTGTAGCAATTTTACTAGAATTTAATAAATTATAAGCAGTAATACCATCATCACTCATCCAAAACAAAACTTCACCAACAATTTGTAAACCAACAATTGGACCAGGAGCTTCACCAAGAATTTTTTCAGATCTATTACCAATCCAATTTGTATGTGATAAAACAACTTGTCCATTTTTCTTACCATAAACAAAAGTTTTCGTATCTTTATAGTTACCACTAAGTACAACACTATAAATTGGTGATTTTATATCATAAGCCATTGTACCGCTTTGGTTATTAATTTGTTGTATTGATGTAATTACAATGGTACCATCCATTGAAGCAGCAGCGATGTATGACCCATCTGTATGAATTGAAAGAATTGGTGATTTCCTAGATCGTATAGTACCTAAGGGATGTAGTTCGGCATCAGTCATGTAAATTAACCCAGAAGCAGTACCAAAAGCAAACACATTCTCATGAATCAAACTACTTGACACTAATTCTTTGTTGAAAAATGTCTTTGGAACCTGTGATAGTCTAGTGTATTTTAACAATGGTGGTTCATCTTCTTCATCTGAATCCTCTTCATATTCATCGTCAGTTTCCGCTTCATATTCATCACCGTCAGATCCCTGATCATATTCTTGTTCTTTCTGTATATCTTCGTCTTGTAAAGTTTGTTGTTCATCTTGGTTGGGTATTATCTCAGTTACATTCTCATCTTGTTTAATTCCTGTAATTTTTTCATTATGACCAACTTCTGCAGGTTTCTTATTATCTATATGTTCATCTGAACTCATCTTCTGTTGTTTATAATCAACAATTGATGTTTTTCTGGGGTTTTATTGCTCTTTTAAAAGGGTTGTTGTTTTCATTCTAAATTTTGTTGATCAAAATGGCAGCTTTTGAAATCAACCAAAAATCAAGATAATAAAAAAAAAAAAATTATTGGTGATAGAATTTATTTTATAGTAAACTAAAATGAAGGGAATTGAAATTTGATTGAAGTTCCAGTTATTCTGATGAAAATTGGTGGATTTTTCATAAAGTTATAGTTATTATAGGATTATTATGCAAAAAAAAGTAGTACATTGAGAATATCCTACAAAATCTACATTTTTAAAAAATTTAATCACATAAGCAATAATGAAATAATAAAATTAGATAAACAATTAACCATGTAAACCATAACTTAAAACTCATCATTTCCAAGTGAAAACCTTGACGCAAATCTTTCATGTAAAGTTTTGGTTCTTCTAACTGTACTTTGTTTTAATAAATTAAACTTTTCATAGAAGTGATGTGAACCATCTTGATCAGCATATCTGATAAACTGTCTATTTCTGGGAGGATTGTTTTCAAATTTCAAAGGATATCTATAACTTGTTCCATCATCTTCAGAATCTTGAAATTCACGTCTATGCACGACATCTCCATTCAGTAATCTTCTATTAAACTCATCAGATTTGAACAAACGTGCCAAATCATTTTCACCGCAGCTTTTAGTTCTATCATAATCATTATCATCTTCATAATCATTATAACCATCAACATTCTCAAAAAATAATTCACCATTATTAACAGCACTAGAACTATAATTAGCTGCGGGGGATGTAAAAGGTCTTTTGTGTCCCCATTTCAGTTTATAGGAATTGACGGCCCTTACTGATGCATTTGACAACTTTCTTTTTAGTTCACTTTTAATATAATTCACCTGTGCAGTAATTGGCTTATAATTTTCTCTATCTGGGTCAAATATTGTATCCACATCTGAAGCAGAATTTGGTTCACGACGATAATAATGTGCATTACAAAATTGTCTAAAAACATTCTTTGTTTTGTGTTTAAATCTTTTCAATGTGTAATAATATTGTCCACTGGAATTACGATGATGATAACGGGAATCATATTTATTCCTATTCTTGTTTCTATTATTTGCATGTGATGGATCTAATTCTTGCAAATATCTATCAGTTCGATTGAGGTCATTGTTATCATTATTGGAGACATGGTATAAATCATCATCTTCATTGTACTGTGACTGTTGGAAAGGTTGATGCTGCTGACGGTAATGTTGACTTATTTGTTTTGAATGAGATTGATCTTCTAATTTTACATCACCTTGATTAGATTCAGTATAAATCAAATCACCTTCCCCATCAGTTGTATAATTCATATATGTAATATAATTTTCATAAACAGTCTCAAACTCAGCATCATTATCTTGGACAGTAATTGCCTTCTGATTTCCATCAATTTTAGAAGCTGTTGAAGTTGCACTGTTTTTCTCTATCTTCAAAGCTTGAAAAGTGCTGTCAACATGGGAAGATTGTTCAGTAATAATGTTTAGTTGTGTATTTTCATCATCAAATGTTTCAGGACTTGTTACCTGTGCAATATTGTCAAGACCGGATTCAGTGTGATTGTTATTATTATTATTATTATTATTATTATTATTATTGTTTGAATTACTTGATTTAAATATTCTCAATGGCAATGTAAAGAATGATGATGGTGTATTTGAAATCCCAGAATTCTTACTTTGAACCTCAGTACTAATATTGATACTACCAGCAACACTTTCAGTTTTTCCACTTATTTGAATCGGAGTTGGTAATTTCTCAATCTTTCTAAATAGAAATGAATCATTACTAAAACCTTGAAGTGTAGTTGCTGGTGTTGTTGGAAATGGACCAGAAGTTGTGTTTGACTTTGTAGCACCAGATTCAGGATAAGTTTCAGTTGTTATAGAAGGAGTAGCAGTGTTTAGGTAACATTGTATGACACTATAAGCAGAAGCCATTTTGATTGAATGATGACCTACAGGCTGGAACAGAAGCCTAGAGATCCCAAAACTTATGTTGTAATTATAGCAAAAAGGGTCTCAAACAGACAAGTACTCTAATATATTCTTGATGAATTGACATATTTTCAAGAGTATGTGTATCTCATATTACAATTTTTGTGGATCTTTTGATTGAACATTTGAAAGTGTTTTTGTGTCAAAACGCTACTTAACAACAAAAAAAAAAAAAAAAAAAATTCAAAATTTCATTGAACCACAAAGACGGATAACGTGTATAAAAGAAGTATAATAATGATAATAACAGTCGTGCTTAATAATAACCGTTGTGTCATTTAACTTGGATATCTAGACACTAAATCTTGGAATATCTGGTTGGTCCAAGGGCTTTTGACGTTTTCTTTCGTTCCAATGTAAAGTTTCACTAATTCTATCAAACCAAGCATTCTTTGAAGTTGAATTTTTGATACATGGGATTGGGAATCTGCTTGCTGTAACAGTAACAAAATCACCTTTTTGTAATTCAACTCTATTTTTACCATCAAATGCACACCAGGCTGTTGATCTCGAATCATATGGAACACCTAATCTTAATATGATTGATTCTGGGATAACTAATGGTCTGAAAGATAATGTATGTGGGCAAATTGGAGAAATTAGTATACCTGGAATTTCTGGATGAACCAAGGAACCACCAGCAGATAAAGAATATGCAGTTGACCCACTTGGAGTTGAAATAATTAAACCATCAGCTTCAGCAGTTGTAATTGGCTCTTTATCACCAAACATTTCAATTGAAGTCATAACAGCATTTGGACCTCTATCAACAACAACTTCATTAAACACACAATAGGTATCTGAAATTTCATGAGTTGGACAGGTACCAGTTCTTGAACTTAAATGCTTGATTTCTTCACTTAAATTTCCCTTAGATTTGTCTTTAATCATTGATTTCATTATTGTGCACTCAAATCTCATTCTAATTGAACATTGATAACCATCTTCTATTATTCTAGCTAAAGTTTTTTCATGATCTTTAACATCAAATTCAGTTAAAAAACCCAAACTACCCAAAGAAAATGGCAAGATAGGTGGGATGATTGTTTGGAATAACCAACTTGCAAATAAAACAGTACCATCACCACCAAAGGTTATTAATAGATCAAAAGTGTCAGGTCTATAAACACATTTATCGCCATACCAAAAATGAATTCTATCTTTAAATTTTTGATTTGAATTGATTAAAGCTTCATAATTGTATTCTTTTTTTTCTTTTAATTCAGTTTGAATATACAAATTGATTTCCGTGTTGTAGTTTAATAAAAACTTTGAAACATCATGAGCCCATTTATTTGGTTCTGGATCATAAATTTTGGTTAAAATCATAATGTTGACAATTTTAGCTTTAATCTTAACTTTATCTAAAGTGCGCTCAAGATCTCTAATGCTACCAACAATTCTACCCATCTGTTTTTTGGTCATTAGAGCAGAAGATATTGTGGATAGATCATGTTCTAAGCAAGTTGTTCTTTTATCATCTTGAGGTGTGACACCAATTCTTGTCTTTAAATCCTTTTCACCAAAAATGTCAATGTTATTTAGTTCAGCATTTAACAATGTAGGAATGACAGACTGTGAGCCAATAGACAATCTTTTTGTTGCAACAGGTGTATCAATACCACCAGGAGTAGCACTTCCACTTGTTTGATTACTTCTCCCTAATCTTTCTAAAATCTGATCTCCAGGATTAATTGGTTGAGCATCTTGATCAGTAGGAGTGAAGCAATAAGATTGTAACCTCTCTTTAACTTCTTCAATTTCGTTGTCTTGTTGTTCTTTTGAAACAATATTGACGGATGAACTCTTCCCAGAAGACATCGACTTCTATAATTTTTCTTTTTGATCTATTGCTTTTTGTCTATTGATAAAAGGTGTTTCTATTGTCTCTTCTTACACCAAAAACTTCGTGTCCCAACCACAAATGGTCGGAAGTTTTTGAAATCCGGTAGAAAGGGAAATTTTGGTGGCAATTCAAGTTAAACAACAACACAACCTGATAAACTGATAATAATTAAACAATAACTTTTGACCAAAAAGAGACGGTGAATTTCACTCAATTGAACACCTAGTAGATTAGTTATCAGCAATGTCCGAACCAATCACCCCAGAAGAACAGGAGGCGCTGTTACAGGACTCCATCAAGGTGATTAAGCAAGAAACCTCCCAGATGAAAAAATGTCTTGAATCAAAGGGGAAGCTAATGGATGCTTTAAAACATGCTTCAAACTTTTTGACTGAACTTAGAACTTCTCAATTTACCCCAAAACAGTACTATGAACTGTATATTATGGTGTTTGATTCTCTAAACCTACTGGCTGGGTATTTAAGGGATAATCACCCTCATTATCATTTGGCTGATTTATACGAACTGGTTCAATATGCTGGGAATATCGTCCCAAGATTATATTTAATGATAACAGTGGGTACTGTTTACATGTCTATTCCTGATGCACCAGTCAAAGAAATAATGAAAGATATGATTGAAATGTGTAGAGGTGTTCAGTATCCAATTAGAGGGTTGTTTTTAAGATATTACTTATCACAAAGAACCAAATCTTTATTACCAGAAAATCATGATTCTATACAATTTGTCATCACGAATTTTATTGAAATGAATAAATTATGGGTTAGATTACAACATCAAGGTTTATCTAAAGATCGTGAAAAAAGAGTTAAAGAAAGGGAAGAATTGAAAATTTTAGTCGGTTCAAATTTGGTTAGGTTATCTCAATTGGAAAATGATAAAGAATATTATAAAACCGATATATTACCAACAATATTGGAACAAATTGTTCAATGTAAAGATGTGTTGGCACAAGAATATTTATTAGACGTTGTAATTCAAGTTTTCCCTGATGAATTCCACTTATATACACTGGATGAATACCTAACTCGTATCAAGGATTTAAATCCAAATGTTTCTTTAAAGAAAGTTTTAATTACATTAATTGACAGATTGACAGATTTTGCAAGAAGAGAAGATTTACCTGAAGTGGAAAAATTAACAATAAGTGAAGGCGAAATTGAAGGTGAAGAAAAAGAAGATAAATTAGTCAATATTGATTTGTTTGAGAAATTTTGGTTTTATATTAATGAAATTGAGGAATCGAGGGAATTGTCAATTGAAGAAATTAGTTCTTTATTAGAATCTATAACAAGATTAAGTTTGGTTTATTATCCAAAAAATTATGATAACATTGATAAGATTTTCCAATTTGCAACAACTAAGATTAAAGAACTATCAACTTCATCTGATTCTTCAGAACAAAACTTCAAAAACCTGTTATTAGCACCAGTTAATGATTATGATAACTTATTAGAAATTTTGGAATTATCAAATTATGCAGATTTATTATCTTCTGAACCATTTAAAATACAAAAAATTGTTAGCTTGGAAATTTTGAACAAAATTCTACAATCTGGTATAAAAATTAAAACTGAAAATGAAGTTGCAGGTGTTTTCAAATTATTAAAAGTTTTAGTAGTTGATAAAGATGAAGGTACAAATGAACGTGGTGAAGAAAGCATTGAATTTTTCAATGAACAAGAAAAATTAGCTAAGTTAATTCATTTAATTAGAAATAAAGACATAGAAACTCATGCATCATTATTAAAAACTTCAAAAAGTTATCTAAGTGAAGGTAATATTCAACATACTTATCCAGCATTATTTTTCAACACTTTGAAATTAATTAGAAGACAAGGTGAAGCTGCTAAGAGTAATGATTTATTCAAATTTTTATCTAGAGTCATAAATGACTTGTTCAGAACTGGTTCATCAACTCTAAGTTTTAAATTATATTTATCAGGTGCTGTTATTGCTGATCAAGTGAAGTCAGAAGAAATGGCGTATGAATTCTTTGCACAAGCATTTACAATTTATGAAGAAGCCATTAGTGATTCAAGATTACAATATCAATCGATTGTCTCAATTGCTGCATCTTTACAACAATGCAGAAATTTTTCTAGGGATAATTATGATACATTAATTACCAAGACAGCTCTACATGGTTCCAAGTTACTAAAAAAACCAGATCAATGTCGTGCAGTTTACTTAGCGTCACATCTATGGTGGGGTGTTGAAATCCCTGCATTGGGTGAAGAAGAAGGTGTTACTGAGTTTTATAGAGATGGGAAGCGTGTTTTGGAATGCTTACAAAGATCATTACGTGTTGCTGATGCTTGCATGGACTCTTCAGTTTCAATTGAATTATTTGTGGAAATTTTAAACAGATGTTTGTATTATTTCATTCATGGGAATGATTCAATCACTGTTAAATATATTAATGGATTAATTGAATTGATTAGAGAAAATTTAGAACCTTTGAAAAGTGAAAATAGTGTTCCTGAAACTCCAAAAAGACATTTCCAAAGAACTTTAGAATACATTGAATCTCAAAAGGATATTGATGAAAGATTTCAATTAATAACGTGGAAACCACTAGACTGAAAAATATCACATATAAAAAAGCATTTTTAATAAAATTTTTAAATACAACTAATATAAAATGAAGTTACAAGAAACAAAGAGTAATTTACAAACCAAATTCTAAGTATGTAAACGGTCATCAATTATGAATGGAAATGTAACAGCAACACCAGTACCAGTTGCTACTAAGAACCACTTATCAAATGACTCGAGGTCACCCTTCATATCACAATATGGGACCATCAATTAAGCATTTATAATTTTTTAAAATTATCATTAGATATTACAATTATTGAGGAATATTTTTTATTGTTTAATATAGTACCAGATTAACTAAAATTTCAAGTTTCCTTTATAAAAATTTTGTCATAAGTTTGTATGTACATGTTTCATGTATTATAACCATCTATTCATAATCTTAGCTCATGCTTGATAGAGAATGTCACCAAAATAGGTAAACTAATAGCCAGTGCAATATATTGAATCATATAAGTAAGTGATAGATACTCCATCTGAGGATAATGACTCTCAATTTCACCATCAGCACCTTTCAAAGCTTTTTGAATTTTTTGAACCCAAGTCGTTTTGACTTTTTTAGTTTGAGACTCCAACTCCACAAAATCACTTGAATTTTCAGGTGTTATACTTGAACATATACTTTCATCACAAGTATTGTGTTTATTATATTTTATTTCTTCAGTTTCAAATCCTTCAGCTGGAGCTAATGGTTGATAAATTGCAGTGAATGAAACAACACTAGTACCAGTGGGCAAACCCCAAACTATATAACAAACAAAATGCAAAATGGTATTATTTTTAAACCAACCGTAGATTTCAAATCTATGAATAATTAATATTCCATTTATTGGTAATATTATTAATCTTGAAATTCCAATAAGTAATGGGGCAAAGCCTAATTTTGATAAATTTTTAACTTGTAGTTTGGATAATGTTGAGCCAAGAATTAATAAACCTAATGGAACACAAGCTTGTGCAATATATGATGCAAAATCCAATATAAAAGACAATGGTGGTTTTGAATCTGGAGCATTTGATAGATGTTTTGTAGTTTCGATGAATAAAGCTCTTGTCCATGGAATTAAACACATTGTGAAGCTGAATATTATTGAAATGGACATTGGATTTTTGGAGTTATCTATAATAAAACTAAATAATGATTTGAGATGATCAGAAATGTTAAGTTTGGTTGTGGGGTTTCCGGTTGTTATTTGTGTTTCAATTTGTGAATAGTTATGAGTTGATGGGTTTCTTTCTTGATAATGAGAAAACACTCTGACCAGCTCATTAGTACCATCGTGTTCTTGATTATAAGAACTTCTGGCTCTTGATTGGGTTAATTCCAATTCTAATTCTTCTTCATGGGGAATATCTTTAATCTTATCAGATTTTTTTAAATCTTCTTCAAAATCCATACTAACCAATTTATATCCCCCACAATTAAATTGTATAGTCATTTGAATAGATGTAAAAATGACAATATAAGCAACACCTTTATTGACAGCATCATCAGTGAATAAAATACCATTCAAAGATTGGATATAAGCAATAGTTAAGTCACTAATATTAGGTAATAATCCACAAGCTATGCACCCACCTTTCCATTTTTTAGGTTTTGTTAAAAAATAAATAATTGTTGTAAATATAGAACCTAGGCCATATAAGGCCACACTAACCAATACCACTATACCAATCTGTTTTAAATCTTCAATACCAATGTATGATACTAAATTTTTGAACATTAGACATGGGAAAATGACTCTAACCATCATCATTGAAACTTTTTTTTGGGCATAAGCATCTAGAATATTAGATCTTCCTAGGTAATAACCACATGCTATGATGATATAGATTTTAAATATTGGCTTGACTGATATATAAATCACAGATCCTAAAGAGATTGGATTTGATGAATTACCAGTCGTACTCATTTTTTGTGAAATAAAATAAATTTGAATGCTTTTCAAACCAAATTGGCTAACAATAAAGCAAATTCAAAAGTTTTAAAATGAATGTCTTTCATAAAAATATAATATCAAGAATTAATTTTCACATAGTTTGTTATATAAACCATATTAATTTTACATCGACGGCAATATGTACGCCAATTTCCATGAAAGGCGCCATGGTTTGAATGATGACTGCAATAAAATGCACATCTATGCATGTACTGTACACCATGATTATCTAATATATTACCTAAAAGATTATCGACAGACAAAATTTTGAAAAAAAAAATTCACAACCTCCCTAAAGGAGAATCGAACCTGGGACGATCAACCATAGCTAGAATTATTCATACGGATCAAAACTACTTCAAAAGACAATTTGTGGGCCAATTTTAGAATTTGTTGAAAGAACTGATCAGTTTTAAACATTTTTAAAGTCATCTTTTTTTTTCTGATATTGGATCGGTGTCAATTTATCTCCACATTCACTATAATATAATCTAAAAACTCCATTGATCATTATCATTAATACCGTAAAGTTATAAACCCTAAAAATACAATAAAACAACCGTTAAACTTGGATAAAATTGAATAAAGTTTTAAACAACATCTTTAAATTCAAAGAATAACAATAAAATAAACATTAAATACCCAAATTTTTTATAAAATTTTAAATTTGTTGATAATTTTATTCGCTGCAGCTGACAAATTCTGGGGAATCGAAATTTCGTTCAATTGAAAGTTTGAAAATTTTAAATTTAAAGGCTTCACAAAGGTGTCAACAATAACAACAACAACAGATAACAAGAACAAAGACCAAACAAACAAGCAGGAGGATTACTAAAACAAGTCTGGAAGTGTGAATTGAATTCAAAATGCCTGTTTATACTGTGTCTCATGTACGTTTCATCATTTCTTTTATGATCAAAAAACAATTTTTTATTAACAGTTTTTTAGGTCCAAAACATAAGAATATGTGTTATCATGGTTGGTCTTCCAGCTAGAGGAAAATCCTTTATCTCACAAAAGAGTAAGAATTGAAAATTAAGCACCTTAGAATTGAACTTTATATTAACATTGTTTTAGTTGTTAGATATTTATCATGGTTATCTATTAATGCAAAATCTTTTAATGTTGGTAGTTATCGTCGTCAAACTGAACATCATCCAAATGCTGATTTTTTTGATGCTCATAATGAAGAAGGGCTAAAAATAAGACAAGAAGCTGCTACTAAAGCTGTTGAGGATATGATGACTTGGTTTAATGAAGAACAAGGTGTTGTTGCAATTTTAGATGCAACAAATACAACTAGACAAAGACGGAATTGGTTATTAAGATTATGTAGGGAAAATTCTATTGAACCAATGTTTTTGGAAAGTTGGTGTGATGATGAGCGTGTTATTACTAAAAACATTATGGATGTTAAAACTACTTCACCTGATTATGTTGGATTAGATCCTGAAGTTGCTGCATCTGATTTTAAAAAACGTATTCAAAAATATGAAGAAGTTTATGAACCTTTGGAATTAGGGGTGGATAAAGATTTAACTTTTATTAGATTGATTAATGTTAGTGAACAAGTTATTATCAATAAAATTGAAACTTATTTGGAATCAAGAATTGTTTATTATGTTATGAATTTACATATTAAACCAAGATGCATTTATTTATCAAGACATGGTGAATCTATGTATAACCTGGAGGGGAAAATTGGTGGTGATGCTGATTTAAGTGAACGTGGGATGCAATATGCTAAAAAATTACCACAAATGGTTAAAGATGCTGTTGGTGATGATCATATGAATTTAACTGTTTGGACTTCAACTTTGAAAAGAACTCAACAAACAGCTCAATATTTACCATATAATCAACTTCAATGGAAGGCATTGGATGAATTAGATGCTGGTGCTTGTGATGGATTAACTTATGAAGAAATTGAAACAAAATTCCCACAAGATTTTAAAGAACGTGATGAAAACAAGTATGAATATCGCTATAGAGGTGGTGAATCATATAGAGATGTTGTAATTAGATTAGAACCAATCATTATGGAATTAGAACGTCAAGAAAATATTTTGATTATAACGCATCAAGCAGTCTTAAGATGTATTTATGCATATTTCATGAATGTTCCTCAAGAAGAAAGTCCATGGATGTCTATTCCATTACATACATTGATTAAATTGGAACCAAGAGCTTACAAGACCATAGTGGAAAGAATAAAGGCTGATATTCCAGCTGTTAGCACTTATAAAGAAAGAGGTACTAGTCAACTAGGTGAGAAAGATGATGGTAACAAAAGTAAATATTTGGTTACTGGTGCACCAAAATGAAGAATATGTTTGAACTGTAGAAGACTAAGAAATAATTTAAAATTGCTGAATATATATTTTTTTTTGTAGTTATAATTTTCGCCTATTGTACAAATAAAATTTTGATTACCGGATTAGGAAGTCAACAATAGTGCCGTAGAGTCAAAAGTAAAAACCTGCAACCAAAGAGAAGCCATTTGGTTGATAAATAATAGTTAAGGCACTGATAAATGCTTTCTTCTTTCTTTATTCATTTGTTGGTGTTTAAATATTTTGATAAGCTATTAAGATGGTGAAGAAGTTGTTTGGATTTAGAAAAAAAGAGAGTAATAATACTTCAAGTACTGCTGCTAGTGAAAATACTTCAAGTAATGTCAGTATAAGTTCCGAAACCTCAAATGTTCAAAGCAATAATAGTGACAATAAAAATTTAATAGAACGAACGGTTTCAAACTCTGCATCATCTATTGCCCCTGTGAAAAGTGATGGTTCAGCTGAAGAAGACAATGATCAAGTTCAATCATTATTAATTTCAAGTTATAAATCATCACTTTTTTCAAGAGATAGGAAAACATTTGGAACAAATTCTACAGCTCCAACTTCAAGAACTGGAATGAGCTCTACTGGTGCTAAACCAATCCCAATGACAAATGTTAATAATATTGATAATATTGGGAAACCATTAAGAGTTATGAATGCTGATAGATATAATGAATTACAAAGAACTGGTACTTCAACTTCAACTCATTCAACTTCTCCATCAAACTCATATCTTATTTCAAGAAGAAGGAGATCAGAGATGAATGAAAGTGTAAGCATAGCAAGCTCAGGTTCAAATACTGTTTTAACTTCTTCTGGATTAAGTGGTGGTGCAAGTAATGCTACTGCTAATATTAGTATGGAACCAAGTTCATTAGGTAATAATTCTGGAATCATGGGAACATCTTCTGAAAATATTCAAAAAGAATTAATATTGTTAAATGAGAACTTATTAGGTTTAATTGATCAATTAGATCAAAAAACTGTTAATGTTTCAAGAGCTACTATTCAATTAGTTGAATTTTTTGATGAAACTTTACCAAATGGATTACCATCAAATGTTACTGTTAATGTTCAATATAATGAAACTTTAACTAGTATATTGAAAATAGCATTACAATTTTATGATAACAATTTAAGATTAGATGTTTATAAAAATTCCAAATCTTTATTAACAAGAACTATTAAAGATTTTTTGACAAGATTAAATTTTAATTTAAATTTAAATTCAAATGTTCCAATCCCATTTGTCAAAAATTTTGCAATTAATGTTGATCAAATAAATCCAACTACTTTAGAAAAAGTGGAAATGATTATTGAAAAAATGTCAAGTGCAAGTTCTTCAATTATTGCTGATCAATCAGGTTCATTTATAGCACCAGTGATGAGAGGTTTAAGTCAAAACACATCCATTTTATCAATAATGTTTGGTTTCCCGGATCCACAACCTGAACATTATGATGTTGTTAATGCGTTATTTCAAACTTTTACAGATGTTCATTTTTTAGTTGTCAAAGATTTTATTAAACCATGTTCAACTACTGCTATAAACACAGATATTAATACCCCAAATACAATCCCAACAGGATTTAGAGCTCCATTTAGAGTTCCAACATTAGATAAACCTGAAATTTCAGTTTCAATATCAGCAAATTCTTCAGTTAAAGCTAGTGGTACATTAGGTGGTTATATTGAACCAAAATTAACAGGTTCAACAGATCCACAATTAATGAGATATAAAGGTTCAAAATTCGCATTAACTTGCGCTCATGTATTATTATCAGAAGATCAAGATTATCCACATGTTGTTGTTCCTTCAAAAGTTTTGGTGAATGCATATAAACAAGCATTAGTTTCAGAAAGAGATGGATATGAAATAAATTCAATGGAATGGAATTCATATAATGAAGAATATCAAAATATTGATCAATGTTTAGTTAATTTTGGTCAAGTTGTTTGGGGTGAACGTACATTAGTTAAAACAAAAATTTCAGATGTTGCAATTATTAAATTAAATGATGATATTGCATTAAATTGTGAAAATTTTTTGGGAAATGGTGTTGATAGATATAATGCTTCATTAAAGTTTAAAAACTTGTACATTAAAAAAAAAATCCCAACAAAATTATTTAGTAAATATTCTAAAATTTTTAAAATAGGTGCAAATACTCAATACACTACAGGTGAAATTAATGGGATTAAAATGATTTATTGGCTTGATGGTGCATTACAAACTGGAGAATTTATAATAGCATCACCAGAACCAATGTTTGCTAATGGTGGTGATTCTGGTTCATTAATTTTAAATAATTTACCTAATGAACATGGATTAGGTGTTGTTGGTATGTTACATTCATTTGATGGAGAGTTGAAACAGTTTGGGTTATTTACACCAATTGATGACATTTTAAATAGATTACATGAAGTTACGGGTGTTGAATGGGATTTTGTTTAATGGAATTTTTAAGACGGATTTATTTTAAAATTATATACAAAAAAAGTAGACTAGTAAATTGGGATCATAAGAATTCTTGGGATTTTCTTCTGTAAGCATTACAATCTCTTAACCATTGTCTATATGATTTCAAACTATTGATTTTTTCACCATAATAATCAGGAACAGGATTTGAAAAAGATTGTGAACTTGGATCAACTCTATTCTTTGCGACATGTTCCAAAAAAGTTTTATTTTTCCCTTCAAAAGCCTTTAAGTAATTTTTATTTTTGATTCTAAAAATTGGACCAGCTAATAATGGACCAAATAAATAACCAATACAAGTTGTAGTGATAAAACCACCAAAATAAATCATAAATGGATCAAACCCAAAAATTAATTCTGTTGGATCAATATCAACATTAGAGATATAACCCCATGATATCACTGACCCAATGAATGCAGTGGCAATAGATGAACCAATATTAATACTTCTTTGTTGTTTTCTAAGTTTAAAAAAATCTGTCCATGAAATATTTAAGTCAGAAGTATTAGAAGATGATGCAGAAGAGTTTGAACGAGCAAAAATGGAGGAACGATTGACTGATTTTAATGCTGTTGCTCTTGCACTAGCAAATGATTTGACACCAACTGATCTGAACATTATGAATATTTGTATATATATTCTTTTCTGATTATTTATTATTTGGTTTGTTCTTTCTTTTAATGGTGATATTTCTTCGGGTTGGATTCAATTATTACCCGGTTGAAAGAAAATAAAATAAAAATAAAATATTTGAAAAAAAAAACATCTTCAGCAGAGAATCGAACCAAAGTTTGTACAACTACATTAAATTTTTTTTAAATTTTATCCATCTAGGAACTTCATTTATAAAATATCCAAAATATATAATAACCAATAATTAACTCATCATCCATCTAGGATTTCATATTTAGTTGTCATCTTCAATCAATTCTGGTAATCTTTCAATCTTTTCATTACCAGTCAAGATAGCATAAACAGCTTCAAACAATGGGAATTCTTTAGTCAAGTTCTTAGCAACCAATAATTCATGAACTTCTTGAGAAGTGATGACACCTTGAGCAGATTGACCGTTCAACAATTCCTTTTCAACTTGTTTAGCTGGCTTACCAGTTCTAGCAACTTCTTTAGCAACACGAACGTTTCTACCACCGGCACAAGTAGTGATTAAATCAGCAACACCAGCAGATTCTTTAGTAAAAGTACCTTGATCAGTTTCACCTGGGAAGAAAGTTTCAGCAAATTTAATAGTTTCATTCAAACCAATTCTTTGAATAGCAGCAGCAGCGTTATCACCCCAGTTAACACCTAAAACGAAACCAACACCAACAGCAACAACATTCTTTAAAGCACCAGCTAAAGAGACACCAGTGACATCAGAGATAACTCTAACATGGAAGTATGGTCTGTGGAAAGCAGCCTTCAAGACTTTTCTGTCAATATCCTTACCAGCACCTTGGAAATCATCTGGAATGTTGTAAGCAACAGTAGTTTCAGACCATTTTTCCTTAGCAACTTCTGGGGCCAAGTTAGCACCAGATAAAGCACCACATTGGATACCCAAGTTTTCAGTGATGTAAGTAGATAATAACTTACAACCTTGTGGAGTAACTTCTAAACCCTTTAAACAAGAGATTGCTCTAGTGTATGGGGATAATTTAGCACCCTTCAATTGCTTAACAATTCTTGGTAAGAATTGATGAGGAATGTTAAAGACTAATAAATCAGCACCTTGAGCGGCTTTAACAATATCTGGTTCAGCATGCAAGTTGGCTGGTAATTTAATACCTGGCAAATACTTGACATTTTCGTGTTCAGTGTTGATAATTTCAGTCAAATTCTTACCGTTAATTTTTTCTTCAAAAACCCACATATCAACTTGAGGTTGGAATAAATGTGGTTTAGCAGCAGCGTTTTCACTTAAAACTTTAGCAATAGTTGTACCCCAGTTACCAGAACCAATAACAGTGATCTTGTATGGTTTGACTGGGTTTAAAGATGGTTCAGATTTGGAAGAACCTGATAGGATCTTACCCAATTGGTTTAATCTTAAAGTAGCGCCGGACATTTTGGATGTTGATGTTTTAAGAGAAGCTCTTAGCATTTCAAAAAAATGTTGAAGTTTTTATAAAAAGGGTGGATTTGATTCTTTTTATATCAAATTTCGAATATTTTCCTTTTTTTTCGCACAATTTTAAATTTTTTTTTAATTTTAAATGGGAATAAATTACAAAATTAAACGAGAAGTTACGTAACAAATTGGAAGGAAGGAGAATCTTAGAGTGAATAAATTATGTGAAATTCAATTCTTAATTGACTATTCAATAACTCAACTCAAACTTCTTATATTTTATTATTCTCTATTCTTCTCTTATTCTTTCTCTGTCTAGCGCGCGCCTAGCTCCTACCGATCTGGTGCCTAGCCGCCAGAAGAGTCAGACTGATTTTCCCCAGATTTTCGGAAAAAGTCGTATATGAACAAGAGGGACATGCCACCCGAGAAGCCACGGTGTCTTGAGACCTGGTTGAACGGAAGAACCCATCCCTGTAGAATACAGTTAATACCCCGAGTTCGGTAACAAAGAAAAGAATAAGAAGAGAAAATGTACAAATGTGCATATACTTGCATACATATTACATCATTGTTTTCTATTTTTGTTGTTCAACTCTTTTACATTTTTATATCATAACTATGAACACAGAACAACAGCTTCTTCCTCTTTTCCAATAAACTGCTCACCCGCTAAACCTTTAATTAAATCATACTTAGGACTAATATATCCTCCATCTTTCATCTTGTTCAACACTTTAATTATACAATCAACATAATCTTTGAAATTTTTAAACCCTTGATGGAATTTGGTGTACATATAAAAATTGTTATAGTTTGTACTGTAACAATTACTTTGAATCATTTCAAATATATCAGAAACTAGTTCATCGATATCATCGGCACTAGATTCATTGTTATCTTGTAATCTATTTATAACACTTAGTTCAATTTGTCTCTTAATAAATATTGAATCTTTAAAAGATGAAGATAATGGGGGTAATAATGGGATATCAAATTCAAAAAACTCTGAATCATCTTCATCTTCATTGGGGTTTTGTTCAACATCTTTTGGACTAAACGTACAATCATCATCAGAAGATATTAAAACATCAAAAACACGTTTTTCAAGTCTATTCTCTTGGGAATTAAATGAAATTAACAAAGAACTTTGATGAATTTCAGTTTTTTCTAAAAATCCAACCTTATAACGTAAAAGTGGGATTTCAAATGTTTCACCTAATGATTTGAGACCATAATTAGCTTTTAAACCTTCTAAATCTAATTTAATTTCAAAAAACAAGTTTTTGAAAAATCCATCACATAGATTAACAATCTTAAACATAACCCCATTTTGAGTTTCAATAGTAGTTAATTCACCATCAACATTTTCAACACTATGTATCTTGACATATTTAGAAACTCTTTCATCAACTTGAATTTCTAATTCCATTGAACTTAGTAAAGTTTGTTGATATCTTTTGATAGTATTTTTAATAAACCCAGTAAATTGTTCAAAAGTGTTAAATCTGTTAAATTTAATAGCATGTATTGATTCATAAGCTTTTTTCTTGTCACTAGTATCAATATTATTATAAAGTAATTTACCATCCAGTGGTCTTTGAATACTTTTCAACTCTTTGTTAATTAAGATATCATGAAAACCAAATCCTAAATCTACCAGTTTATTTAAACAACTAATATAACAGCCATCATGACCTTGTTTCAATTCATTAGAATCAACAACCATTATTTCTCTAATTTCTTGTGGATTTGAATCTTGAAACTCTGGAATTGTAGAAACTAATCTTAAACATGCTTTTAATTCAATTTCTAACTCTTGTGAATTATCTAACAAAAAACTTGAGTCAATTTCATCTTTTTCATAAACAACTAAATCTTCCAATAATTTTAACCAACCATCCCAACTTTTGTCAACCATTCCATAAAAAGTTGCTTTATTTGATGGTAATCTATTTGAATCTCTGCCGAATAATACTAAACCAAATTTATCATTTGTATCTAACTTTTTTAAAACTTCCATAATAACGGTTTTAATATTTGAAAGATATTTAATATTACTTAAACTAGTTTTATTAATCAATGAAATAACTAAAACTAAGTTTAACTTTTTTTGTGGAATTTCTGGGAAGAAATTTTTGATTAATTGTAATGGTAACTCCAATCCTTTTGAAGTTAATTCATTAAATTTAATCACATCTTGAGGAATTTCAACAATATTAATTTCATCATCATCTTCTTTGTTTATAATATTCCAACCATTTGTAGTAATTTGCATGAATGGAACATCTTGTTTTGATAAAGTTATTGCATTTAACTTTGTTTGAAAAAAATCCAACCATTTAGAAATCATTATAGTGTTCTCAGAACGTATTTGTAATTCAGGTAATGTTGATGTATTAAAATACAACTGTAATGTATTATTATTTAGTTTGACTGATTTGTTAAAATGTTTTTTAATCATAACTGTACCAACAATTTCATTACCTTCTTGATTCAATAATATTAATACATCACCAAAGATAAAACTTTGAACTAATTCCCAACATTCACCATCAAGACTAATCTCAAGAAAATCAAACATTTTTAATGGCTGCAAAATATTATAATCAATTCCTTTATTATTCTTAATTTGGTTTTCAAAATTATATTTTATCTTATTATGAACTGCTTGTTTTAATTCTAACTCTTTAATCATTTCATCTTCTTTAATATTATTCTGATTTAACATTTGTGGTAAAAAAACAGAAATAATACTTTGCAAAATACATTCCTTATCATTTTGATCACATCTAAGTTTGTCATGTTCATGAATAATATTAACATTTGGGGTTAGTATTGATTCCATACTAATATCAACGGGTGATAATGGCGAATATAATCCTGTAGTTGGCACAGAATTAACACCAGAAGATTGATACCCATATTCACCAGTATTATGAATGATTTGATCTTCTGGTGTTGTTGGTGTTAATGTTTTAAGAAATGGTTTCATCACAGTTACTGGTTCTTCTAAAATAGTTGTATCTTTAACTAGAGTTTGTTCTTCATCACCAATGTCTGTAATTCCAGTTAGTACAAATGACTGAATTTCTTCAAGAATAGAATCATCAATTGGTTTTGATTTTGATTGACAAATCATACACACTGGTAAATCTGTTAAATCCAATTTATTCATTAATAAACTGTAACAATTATAATGACATTGATGGTTACATTCTAATTCCAAAATTCGTTCTCCATCAAGTTTTGTCAATAATGGCTCTTCACATAATGCACAAACATTATCAACAAATGATTTATTACCTTTTCGTTTCCTGTTATTTCTTAATTTTAATGTTGGTGATTCTTGTTCAAATTCACTAAAATCATTTAACGTTTCACTAAAGAAACCAACTGGTGACAATAATGAAGTAGCTTCTTTTTGTATATTATTTTTTAAATTTGATGAAACAATATTTGTTGATTTTAAACATTCAGAATCAAAAGCATTATTAATTCTTTTAACTTTTATTGTTGATGGAGGTGTTAAAGGATCCAATTTTAAAGGAGGGGGAACTTTAATAGCTTTGTTCTTTTTCTTTATATTAGCAGTTGTTGATGGTGGTGTATTAAAAATAGATGTTCTACCTCTTGAAGCAGAGGCAGACGTGCTGTTTGGTCTTTTATTGTTGTTATTAATTTTTGGAGATGGTGTTGAAAACTTTTGTAATGATTTCTTGAAAACTGTTGAAGCAGATGAACTTATATTATGAGGTTCAACAGGTGTTGTGGTCCTTTTGGTTGTAATAGTCACCATTTTAACCAGAAAAAAATGTAACACTTAATATAATATGGTATATGCAAGTTTTTTGAGGTTTGTTCAACAATAACAAAGATGTGTCAACACTTTCTTTATGATTGAAACCTTTTGAAAACAGTTATAAAATAGTCTTAACAAGAAGCATAAAGTAAAAACCAAATGGTTGTGGAATTTTTTTGTTTTAATATAAAACTTTTTACGTGGTTATCTCTTGCGCTGGGTGTTCATGCAATACCTGCTGCATGCACCGAATAATGCATTTTTAGCTTATGTATCAGATTGTTTCAATAAAGCTGGTACGTTGTTACTTAACAAAAACGATTACGCAACATTCGATAATATAACGATATGTACATACTAATGCTGTTTTGCAGTTTACTGAAGAAACCGTTTTGGGTTAAAGGTTTATTTAGTTAAATCTCACAAAATAAGCTAATGGAGGTCCTATTGCAGATTAATAAATATTGGTCGCTAATTTGAACAAGATCTAAACCTTATCTTAGGGAAAAAGCTTGTTATCTTTAAACTAGAATGTGTCTTCGTTTTAAGTGATAGTTGTGATACCTCTTTGCCTAACTTTTCATACAAATTGATGGCTTAAAAAGTTTAAAGTCGACTTATTTCTGTTTCAAAGACTCTTCAGATTAGTTATAAAAATAAGTAAGACGAAGACTACATCTGCAGGGTACATTTTTAAACCTTATTCTGGACCAGCAACCAACCATTAGTGGGTATAATATCGTTTTTAATTTACTAAAAATTCTCTTAACTAGGGTAATTGAAAAATACGAACGTATTTTGAGAGCCTCAAAAACACCATTAATGAGGCAACTCTCTGCCTAATGCTTGAATGTTTCCTCATTTAGTTTTTTAGTAGTAATAACAAACAATAGTACAACCACTAATTTCCTTTTTAACTCAATTTGCCGTTTTTTCATCAACACTCAGACAAGTTTTTATTTCTATTGTATCATCTTGAAACAGATATCATTATAATATTATTCACGACTAAAGCATGAGCTAAAACACAAAACGTAAGGTAGTATATATCGGTTAAATTTTAATCAACTGCAAGCGTTTAGCATTAGGGCCTAGTATCGAATGGCCACTAAACAAAATCAATCTCAGTAAAACACTAAAACACTAAAACACTATTTACTATGATCTAATAAAGTTTGCCTTACTAGTAATTTATTACATAAGCTTCAAATAATATCAGTCATGTGATCAAAATATTTAATCACGTGATGTTTCGAGTTTTGTCAAAATTTTCCAAGAAACAGAAAAAAAATTGGCAAACAGCAGCAGACAGGAAACAACAACTGCAATTTGTGTCAACAAACTTTACGCTACTTGTGGTGAACACAACAGCAAAATTTCCAACTGAAAACTTGGTTTATACAGCGGTTAATACAGTCTTGTTGAATACTCTGTTCAATTATATCGTTGGTTGGTTCTAAAGCTCGTTTGGTGTGTGAAACTAAAATCTTTACCGGTTGTTTATATGTTAATTGTTAGTTTGCCACTAGTATTGGAAATTAATTATTGATCATATATCTATCTAATCAACAGGATTTAGTTTTGTCTACACCAATCCATCAACTGTTTTTGACTTCTTTTCAATTCTTTTTGTTTTTATTACGTTTTTGTTTATCATTCGGTCCATGTTGGTAGGTTTGGCACATTCATTGATCTTTCATTTTACATCCCTCCTTTGATTCATCATCCACTGTGATTATATCCCATTTGTATCACCACTAATATAGACCTTATTTATACATTACTACAGAAAAAAGAGAGTCCACAAATATCGACAGAGACGGAATATTCAAAAAAAATTTAGCTTTCTAATATTGAAAAGACAAAAAAAAAATTAAAAAGATAAAATGGAGAAACTTGATACAATTTTGCCATATAATGCTTTAAAAGATACTATTGCAATTCTTATTTTATTGCTTTCTTTACCCCCTCCAGTTTCATGCCTAATTTTATTTTTATATATACTTGTATCTTCATCAAAAGCTTTTGTTGGTAAAGTTTTCACAAGAGTTTTTAAAAGTTCACACTCAATTAACAACACTGCAAGTACCAGCAATAATTCAAATACAAATACAACAGATAACCTAACCCCAACCACATCAAATACAAATTCAGATCCAAACCAAACCTCCGGATCAGCCACCACATTTACAACTTCATCATCTCCTGTTCCAACCACCATTTCAAACATCAATTCAAATAATAATGAATCTCAATCTCTTACAAGCACGTTTATTCTTGTGGGATTAGTTGATTTAACAATTGCAATCTTTTTGAAATGGTCTGCTCCAACTATTACAAAAGTAGTTTTAGTGCTGGCACAATCAATAGTGGCTACAAGTTTATGTGGTAATAGTTTCAGAAATTCAATTTTGGCTTGTACTGCTCTATTAACTTTTGAATTTTTATTTAAGCTTTCAGTGGTTTATTTGAATAATAAATTTGATTTGCTTGAAAATAAAAATATCCAATTATTCCCATATTTATCAAGCATTAACACACATTTATTTCCAACATTACGAAGTATGTTTTATTCATTACGGAAAAAATCACCCAATTATGGTTATAGCTCTACAGTTCCAATATCTGGATCTTCGCATGAATTAAATGCTGGCCCTTCTTCGTTATTTCAATTTACTCATTCAAATCATAAGTTACATTCCCCTTCAAGTCAGCTATGCATAAATTTATTTAAATTATCAATGGTATTTATGAATACATTAAATTTGGTACTTGCCATACATGTCATTTTATTAGCATTTGCTTCTGTTTTTAAAAAAAATTTCATTTCAAAAAATATCAACTCTTTATCTCATATTAATCAAGATTCTTCTTCTTCTTTTTCAATACCAACAAGTTTTAGCAATCCAGTTGTTTTAAATCCTTCCAATAAATCTATTGGATCAACAAGCGTTATAAATGCAACACTTCTCAATTCAACTACTAATAACACAATCACTATCAATACAAATTCAAATAATAATAATACTTCAAGTAACTCAACAAATGAATCACAAAAAGACATTAAAGTTATGGAAATTAAAGTTCCAAAAAATTTAGCAGATTCTGAACTACCAGTTATTGAAAATAATAATTCTTTATTACCAAGATCAAGATCAAATTCAGGAGCTTCTCCAAATACACCAGCTTCTTATCCATCCATTTCAAATTCTAAAATTGATCCAATTTCTAATTCATCAATTGTTTCTGAGAATTTTGAAGTTTTTTGTAATTCATCTTTTACAAGACCAAAGAATTCAGCTAAAGCTACACAACCATTATGGTCTTTAATTGCTACAGCAAAAGCCATGAGTACAAGAAAAGATGTTTATAGTGGTGAAGTTGAATTATATGGTGATGATGAATCTTCATTAATTTTATCAGATTATGTCAATAAATATGATGATTATAAATTTGCAAATTTTGAAAATACTACAAATACTACAAATAATGGTTATTATAAAAAAATTCTGATTTTTATTGATTATATTGGTGAAACTTTGATATCATTTCAATTAAAAAATTATAATCATGGATCTGTTATTGTTCGAGTTAATGGAATTATTTGGTATCAAGTATCAAGAGGAGAATTTAATGGAGAAGAATATTTTATTGTTGGTGGATTAACACCATTATCACAATATGATGTTCAATTTATTTTTGAAGATGAAGATGAATTTGGTAAACCAAAGAAATATTTAATTGATGATTTAATTGTTAGTACAACTGATTCTAAAGGATTGGCTGTTTATGTTGGTGCTAATCATTCAAATTCTTCAAAAGTTTCATCACCATTAACAACATTACAAGAATCTTTAATTACTACAAATGATAATTTAGCTAAAGAACGTGTTAAATTAAAAAAAACTAGAAAAGAAGTTTCTAAAAAATTAAATTCTTATAGACAAGATATTGAATTGTTAAAAAATAGAATTAGTAATAGTGATAAAAATGATGAAAAAAATTGGAAAAAAGTATTATCACTGAGAAATTCTGTTAAACAAGCTGAAGATGATGTTTCAAAAGTTGAAAATAAGACTGTTGAAATTGAACAAAAAGAAAATGAAATTAATGAAGTTTATCTTGTTGAAAAACGTAAATATGATTCAAGTTTAAGAAATTTTACTAATTTTAAAAGTAATTTTAACAATAAGATTGGTGTTAAAAGGCAATTATTAAAAGATAACAATATTGAAATTGAGAATTTACAATCAAAAATTGAAAAATTAAATAATAAGATTGAAAAATTAAATAATGATTATTCAAAATCACAAAAAGAAGCTGATGATTTATGTAAAGCTGATGCAAAGAAAAGAGCTGAAGCTAGAGTTAAAAGAAGTGAAAAGAGAAAATCATTATTAAATGAGTTTAAAAAAGAGATTGAAAAAATGCAACAAGGTGCTGTTAAGTTGACATTAGAGAATGAAGCATTAAATAATGGTACTAATGTTATTGGTGCTTGAATGAGTTGATATTGTTGGTTTGAGTTTAATTTGTTTTTTTTGATTATTATATATTATGTTGATTTGTTTTTTTATGCTTATATATTTTACATATAAATTATTATTAAATTAGTTAAAAAGTCATTTTCATTAATATTTAAACGCCGATATAATTATTATAGTTCATCACCAACTATATGGAAAGTTCTGTTAAAGTTTAATAATCCACCATCATTTTTACCTTTAACATCTTGTTCTATGACATCAGTAACTTCAGCAACCCAAACTTGATGATCTTGAACTTCTAAATGATGGAAATGTTTACAAATAAATATTCTTTCAACTTTTTTCAAAATTGGAATTTTACATTCAGATTTACCTTCATGATCTGTATAAAATTCATAATCTTCACCTTGTTTTAAATTTCTAAATGGAGAAATATGTTTATATTTTTTAGTAATTGGATCAATTTCTCCAAATTTACTAAAAGTTCTAGCTAATTCTGCACTATATTTATTTGGTTTTAAAGTATGAATAGCAAATTCTTTATGTTTATGTAATAATTCCGAAGTTGGAGATGGGGCCATTAAATTAAATTGTAATAAAGGTTTTGGTTTCATTGATAAAGAAGTAACACTTGATAATGTAGCACCTCTTAATTGATCATTAGGAGCACCATTTGTTAAAGGAGCAGTCAAGATCATGGTTTGACTAGCTACAGCACCCATTGAATCTTTAAATTTTTGAACATGTGTTGAATTATAACGTAATTGTGAACTGAATGATTGTTTTGATAGTTTTAATAAAGTTGTCATTTTTGAATTGTTTGATTATAAAAATATTAAAAAGAATTAAAAGAGAAACTTTTACTTTTTTATAAATAAATTTTTTCACGGAAAGCGATAGTTTTTGACAAGAAATTTTAATTATAAACAAAAAAATTAGTTATGGCGTGTTGTTGTCATTAATTGGTATTGTCTAAGGAAACAAAAAAGTGTTGATGGAAGCGGATTTTCTTTGATTCTGATTGGCTGTCGAGTTTTTAACGTATAGTAAAGTATATGGTATGTGTTAATGACATTGGGAAGATGAAGAGTTTGAATTATATTCAAATATTATGATTGTATACACATTAATTATAATAACAATGAAGAAAACCATTCACCCGAGCATTCATTAATCAAACACGCCATTCTTCTTTAATTAGAACAAGGAACAAGAAAATCAAATCATTTTTTGTGTAAATTCTTATCTTCACCAGTGCTAGACCAAGTCCCATGTGCATGGGTCTCGTCCGTACTGAAAATGGGTCTAAGACCGAGACTATAAAGACTAGTAATATATCAAAAAAAAAATTATATAATTAATACAAATATTTAATAGTGGTTAGAAAATTAACAATGAAACAGACACGATTTCTTAGAAAAGCTGGGTATATACCCAAACCACCAGCGACGAAAAATTCACCATTGCTAGATAATCGTTTTTACAAATTTACAAATAAGAAATATTCTTTAGCACCAACTAATAATGATGAATCTAAATTCAATTCATTAAATAATAATATTTTTTTCAAAACACTTTTATCCCCTTGTAAAACAGATAAATTATCCTCAGTGATGACATTACCAAAATCTTTACTCATGAAATGGAGTTTAGCTAGTGATCAAAATGAAAAAATTTGGTTAGTTCCTAGTATTAATGGTGAATTAAATTCACCATTTGATTCTTATTGTGCATTAAGTTATAAATATATTGAACAAATATCTACCAAGGGAAAGAATTGGGGGATTTTAGCTAATGTTGATTTACGTACAAATAAAACCACATTAACACCAATGAATGATATTTCATTTAATAATACAAATCATTTATTAATTAACAAATTATTTATTGATCTATTGTTGAATCAATTTCAAAATATTACTGTTCAAAAGGATATTGAACCAGAAATTAATGATTGGGTTATTGTTAATAATACAGATCAAGCTTATTTTTTACAAAATGGTATAAATTTCCTAAATTTATCAAAATGTGATATTTTATCACCAAATTTTAAACAATTATTAAAAGTTTTATCACCAAAATTAGTGATTAAAGCTACAAATGATGAATTCTTAATGACATTGCATAGATTACTTGTATATAATGAAATTTTATAACATATTAAACTATTTATTTAATTTACGTTTTTTCCATCTTTCATTAACAACTTGATAACTTTCTAATAATTCTCTTTTTTCAATTGGAACATATTTACTTACAATTTTACCTTTACCATCTCCATAATTCATTCTTGTTCTTTTATCTGTTTGTTCATAAATATCAAATTTATTATCAGTTGAATTAAATAATTCAGTCATAAATCCAGAAATCTTTGTTCTAACTTGTTGTTCTAACCATTTAGAATAAATAGTTACTATAGTTCTTTCATTTTTAAATCCTGGTGAACAAGATTTCCATTCAATTTCAGGAAATTTACAATCAAATAAAATTAAAGGTAAATCAGAAGCCATATCATAAACAGGTTTTCTTGGGAATTTTTCAACATTTAATAAATCTTTAACAATTTCTGGAGATTCTAATTCTTGACCAACAAGAAATAAAATTGCAATCATATTTCTAACTTGATGCCATAAAAATGCAGAACCTTTTAAATCAAAACAATAAAATTCATTTGATGAATCTAAAGGAATTATTTTAGAACTAATTATTGTTCTTTCATAATTTGTAATTTGTTTTGATCCATCTAATTTACAAAAATTTCTAAAATCATGACCACCTTCATAATATTTAGCAGCTTTATTCATTAATTCCACATTTAAACTCTTATTATGAAATAAATATTTATAATGACGTGAAATACAACTGAATCTAGCATCAAACCCAGTTGGTGGTCTTAAACAAACAGCATGGAATTTAATATCTGGTGGTAATAAATGGTTTAAAATATTAATATAATCAATTTCTTTTGAATCATTATCTGGATTTAATTGTTCTTCATTTGATAAATTGGATCTAACATTTAATGAAATAACTTGATTCATAGCACTGACACCTCTATCAGTTCTTCCACATCGACTAAATTTGAAATCATTTGGGTTCATAGATGGAACTAATTTACATTTATTTAAAGCTTCTAATATAACACCTTCAACTGTTGGTAACGGAGTTTCTTCAACTTGAAATGCTAACCCATTATAATTCCAACCCAGATATGCAAATTTCAATGCAATAAATCTAGTGTTGTGTTTACTGAAATCAAATTGTTTAACTTTTTTAATTGGTTTTACAACTGCATTATTATTACTATCAGTAACAGTATCACCTTCCAATTCTTTAATTCTCTCAATCAATTTTTTCTTAGAAAAACGAGTGTAATCAACTTTTGTAACTTCTGAATTCATCCTGAAAATACCAAATTTAACACACAATTCTCTCACCAATTGGAACATTTATTCTTACTCTTCTTCTTCTTCTCGAGATGAGCTGAAATTTTTTAAAATTATTCTTTTTGGATTCTCAACTTCATCGGTTCGATTCGCCATCGCATTGACTTTATTTTTTTATTTTTTATTTAAATTTTTTTTTTTATTTAATACCAAAGAAAAAAAAATATTTAATAAAATTATTTTAATCAAATAACTAAAAATCTTTGAAAATGGCACCTAAAAGTTTGAAATGGGAAAATATAGAATGTGAATTATCAGAATGGATTCAAGATGCAATTAGTTCTTTAGGATTTGAAACTATGACTCCAGTTCAAGCTTCAACAATCCCATTATTCATAAAGAATAAAGATGTTGTTGTTGAAGCTGTTACAGGTTCTGGTAAAACTTTATCTTTTGTTATTCCAATAATTGAAAAAATTGCTAAACTGGATAAATCATTACAAAAAAAAAAATATTTTAATGCAGTTGTTGTTTCTCCAACTAGAGAATTAGCTTTACAAATATCTAATGTTTTCAAATCAATATTACAATTTAATCCTGATGAAGATTCTATAAGGACTCAGTTATTATTTGGTGGTATTAACTCCATTGAAGATGATTTAAGAAGTTTCAACAAATTTAATCCACAAATTTTGATTGCAACTCCTGGTAGATTAAATGATTTTTTACATCATTCAAATTTAGTTTCAAGTAAAAATTGTGAAATTATGGTTTTAGATGAAGCTGATAAATTACTAGATTTAAATTTTGAAAATGAAATGAATTTTATCTTTAATGCTTTACCAAAACAAAAAAGAGTTGGTTTATTTTCTGCAACTATTTCAACAGCTGCTTCAAATTTTCATAAAACTGGATTAAGAAATCCTGTTAAAATTGTTGTTAATTCAAAAAATCATAAACCAAAAACTTTACAAATTAATTATACAATTGTTGAACCAAAAAATAAATTAAAATCATTATTTTATTTATTAAACAAATATCATTTCAAAAAAGCTATAGTTTATTTCCCAACATGTCTTTCTGTTGAATATTTTTATTCATTAGTTAATGAAATTAATGAACAAAATAATTTTGATTTATCATTTTATTCCCTTCATGGTAAACTTAAAACAAATTCAAGATTGAAAACTCTTGAAAATTTTGAATCAAGTTCAAATACAGATTTTAAATCTATTTTAATGACATCAGATGTTGCTGCAAGAGGTATTGATATTGAAAATGTTGATCTTGTTATCCAACTAGACCCTCCAACAGATCCAGATGTGTTTTTACATAGATGTGGTCGTACAGGTCGTGCAAATCATTTTGGTCAAGCTATAGTGTTATTAAATGAAGGACGTGAAGAAGATTATGTTGATTTTTTGGATGTTAAAGGAATTAAATTAGATTCACTAGAAATTGATTATGAAATAGTATCCAATATTTATAAAGATGATGATATTAAAAATTGGTTGCTTGAAGATCGTGCAAGACATGATAAAGCAATTAGAGCTTATGTTTCCTTTGTTAGAGCTTATTCTAAACATTCTGCAACTTCCATTTTTAGATTACAATCTTTAGATTATCTTGGTCTTGCTAAAATGTATGGTATTATGAGATTACCTTCAATGCCTGAAATTAGAGATAATGTTAAAGATAAAAGTATCACAGAAGAAGGTTATTTTGACAAAACTGTTGATTTTAAAGAATATAAATATAAAGATCCAGTACAAGAACAAAAAAGATTAGAAGAATTAGCACAATCAGAAAAAACCAAGAAACGTAAAGAAGAAAAATTGGCTAAAAAGAAATTGAATGATGTGGCTTGGTCTAAAAAGAAAGATCATAGAGAATCTAAATTAGAAACAAATATTTTAAAAGACAAACGTAAAAGGGAAAGAGAATTGGCTCTACAAAGTTCTGATGAAGAAGATGAACAAGTTGATTGGAAAGATTTAGTTAGAGCTAGTAAAAAAGAAAAAAAGAATAAAAAACAAAATCAACAAGTTGTTGGTTCTTTCGATGATTTATAATTCTGGGGATCTATAGGTATAAGATATAATAGAATACAATTTCATTTATAAAGTAGTTCTAAAACTAATATAATCACACAGTTTTTTTTTCATATTTTTTTTTTAAATACCACAAAACAACACAGCTTAAATGTTAAACTTTATTGTTTTTAATTTTTTTTATTTTCCATCAGTTAATTAAAAACCTTTCATCATAAGCAACATTATAAACAGACAACGTCTTGAAAAATTCATCAACATTATCAATAGCAGTATATTTATTATCAAAAGTCGAATTAAGTTGATTAAACAAAGATTCAATAGAATCAAGTTGTTCAGATGTGAAATTTGATAAATTTGTGAATAAATTATCATTGATTTTTGATATGTTAATATCAATAACATCCCCAATAATTTCAGCAGAACCAGCCCAAGATTTCTTATATAGTGATAATAATAATGTACATTTGTTTGATAATTTCCAAGTTGTGAAATTATCTTTTAAAATTCCAAAATCTTCAACTTCTTCAATTAAACTAATCAAAAATTTTAAAATTGATAATGATGGTGATTTGATAAATAAACTTCTAATAAAATAAGCATTCAAGATAGTGGTTATCAAATCTAATATATGAATCAAAGAAGGAACAATCAAAATTTCAAACCCTGGAGAATAGTAATTTGTATAATTTCTTAAAATATCTAAAGTCATTGATATACTTTCCACAATAAGTTTAACCAATTGTTCTAAAGTTGATTTGAAACCTTCAGTATCTTTTTTATCTAAAGATTCATAAT
This sequence comes from Liangdongia dryadoides, assembly GCA_030579655.1. Classification (NCBI taxonomy): domain Eukaryota; kingdom Fungi; phylum Ascomycota; class Saccharomycetes; order Phaffomycetales; family Wickerhamomycetaceae; genus Liangdongia; species Liangdongia dryadoides. The sequence continues at coordinate 97,362 of JAKTRJ010000036.1, forward strand.
GCAAAAGAATATAATAGAAAAGACTTAATTTTGTAGTTTTAGCAAATATATTATTTAATAATGAATCAATTGAATCTTTATAATTCAAATCAAGAAATAAATCATAAGCATTTATCAAATTTTCTAAATTAGCCAAACTAGGTTCATTAGTTTGTAATTTATTTGAAATTTTTAAAAATAATTCATTAATTTGATTTTTATTTGTAATTTCTCCAAATATTTCATCTTGTAATAAAATTGGTAACCCTTTTGAAACATTATATTGATAATATTCATTATATGTATAATTTGCTAAATCTTGATCCAATTTTTTGGCACTACCCAAATGTAAATTCACAATTAAATCTTGTGGGAATCCATTAATCCATTTATGATCTAATTCATCATGAGTTTTCAAGAACCCAAATAATAAATTTAATTTCAAGTTTTCCACTATTGGAATATTATAAAATTTCAAATAACCATTACATAAAACATCAATAATAACATCAAATTCTTCAACACCTTGAGTGTTTTTTAAGATTGATGTAGTCATTTTATCAGGTTTAATTGAATGTTTTTGAGATAAATGTGAAATTCTTAAAACAATCAATAAAATTGTCAATAAAACCAAATCTTTACTTGAATCAACATCAATATTTAGTTTAATTTTTGGTTCATCAGAAAATCTTTGACCAATAATATTTTTAATATCTTCATTAAAAACTTGTTCATTCAATACAGGAATAAAACTGGATAAAGTTTTAAAAAAATAATCAATTAAGGCCCATGTTGTAACAGTTGTTGGAATTGATTTTGTAATTTTTTTAATTAAATCATGAATATTTAATGTTTCAAATTTGAAAAATTTTTGACTTTCAATTAATTGAGCAAATCCATCATTTAATTTTTGACGTTTTCTTTGTTGTGATGTATTTTTATTTGATAAATTTTCTTCATTTAAAGTTTTTAAATGTAAATGAAAATTTGTTTGGAAAGGATCTTTGATAATAAAAGTGTTTAAATCAAATAAACCTTCACCTTGAATGGAAGATAAATATTTAGCAAATTCAGCATTTGTATGGAAAATTTTCAAAATTTCATTCTCTTTAACTAAAGTTGGATCAATATTATTTTCATCATCAGTTTCATCATCATCTTGTTTTAATGGTACATTTGATAAGTTTTGTGGATGGAAATATTTTTTCAATTGATTAACAGAAGGTAATGGTAATGGTTGTTGTTGACCTTGAGGGAACATTAGGGGTAATTGAACAGGACCTGCATCAGGGCCACCAGGGGCACCAGGTGCACCATTCATAGGTTGAACCATTTGTTGAAATTGAGGAGGAGGAGGTGGAGGAGGAGGTTGTTGTGATGGACCAGTACCAAACTGTGGAGGAGGGTTAATATAAGTTAAAATTTGACCAATTCTATTTTGATGATAATGTAATTCAGATTCCAACGCGTCGTTTTGATTATAGCCTTGAGGGGTTGGAACTGAAGGTAGGAACATCAAAGCAGGAGAAGCTCTGTTATTATTAACCCCATTAATATTTTCAGCACCAGTTAAAGGTTGTCCATTAGCACCATATTTAGCAGCTATGGAGTTTTGAAAATTTTGTTGAAATTGTTGTTGAGCTTGTAAAGACTGTTGAAATTCCAACTGTTGTCTTTGTAACTCTTGTTGACGTTTAGATAACCCAGATTGTGCAGCAATGTTATTTGATCTATTAATATTCATTAATCCATTATTATCATCATCTTTCGCGTCATAAGCACTAGAACTTTTCCATTTCTCTTCATAAACACATTCATGAGCCATATTGGATTTTTTACATGCCCCACAAGCAGGCTTAGCTCTATCACACTAAATAACTTGTTAATTATATTCATCATTTTTATAATCAAATCTTTGCTCGTGACGGGGATAACACGCTTTTAGACAACTTACTCTGATCTTTCTCCTTCTGCAGACAGTGCACACGACTGGCTTTCTGTTGCGCTTTCTGGGCTCCATTTCTACTGATGTTTCTTGATTGTTCTGTTATTTATTTGGATTTTTTGTTGATGATATTGTTGTTTGTTGTTTGTTGGTTTTAAATTCAAGTTTGTTTTCATTTTCTTTTCTGAATTGAAAGTTGAAGTTTTTTTTTGCTCCGATTGCAGGTTTCGAGGATAAGCGGATTTACAAGTGTTAATTCCGAAACATTAAAACATTAAAACATTAAAAAAAAAAATATTTATTTAAGCAATTAAATAGGATTTTTAAATTAAGTATATTTTTTACTAATATCTTCAGCAGCAGCTCTACCAAAAATACAACATTCCAATAAACTGTTACCTGCCAATCTATTTTTCCCATGGACACCACCACTTAATTCACCAACTGCATATAATCCTTGAATTTTATCACCATTAGAACGGTAAACTTGAGCATTAGTATCAATACGAACACCACCCATAGTGAAATGGATCACTGGTGTGATTTCACCAATAAATAATTCAGTGTTTTCAGTAACACCATCAAAAACATGTGGTTTTGAAGCTCTACCAAATTCATCATCTTTAATAGTGGAATAATCAGTTAATGTTTCTAAAGCTATTGAAGATTTATCACCAAATTTCTCTTTTAATGTAGTTTTGGAAAATAAACCTTTACTAACATAGAAATCAATTTGAAATTTGAAATCATTGTACATATCTTCATTTAAGATCAAATAAGCTTTACGATCAACTTGATTTAAAATAGCTTGACTAACAACATCTCTTGTACTTAATTCATTAACAAATCTTTTTAATTTATTTTCATTTAATAAAACACCACCAACACCTCTTAATGATTCTGCAGCCAAGAATTTCCATCTACTAGTTTTATTTTTTGGATCAACAAATCCAGTTGGATGAACTTGAATCATATCAGCATCAATTACTTCAGCACCTAATTCTTCCATAATTAATAACCCTTCACCCATTGCATGATCACCATTTGTTGTTGGAATCCCATTATATTCTGGTTTAAATCTATTAACTAATTCTTCAGAATAACCAAACCCACCAGTTGCCATAATAATATTACGAGTTTGAATAGATTTTTCTTTACCAGTGGTTAAATCTTCATATTTTAATTGTGAAACAGCACCTTTTTGATCTAAACCAATATCAATTAATTTAGAATTATATAAATATTGTAAATTAGCATTTTTAGCAGCCAATTGTTTTTGTAATTTTGACATTATTTCAAAACCTGGTGGAATTTTTGAAGATCTATGAGTTCTTGCCTTTGAATGACCACCAAGTCTATTAATAACATCTAAATCAACACCAATTTCTTTTTGTAACCATTGAATAACTCCAGTGGAATCTTTAACTAATTTAGATTGTAAAGAAACATCACCAATCCCTCCTCCGGATTGAATAGTATCATTTAAGAATTCATCAATAGAATCCTTAACACCTTGTTTTTCTTGAGTTGAAGTTAATATCCCATTAATACCAGAAGAAGCTTTTATGGAATTCCCACCAAATTTGCTTAATTTATCTAAAACTATAACAGGAACATTATGATCTAATAACCTATATGCACTTGATAACCCAGCTAAACCTGAACCAACAACGACAACAGGTAATTTTGCAGACATTTTGTTATATGATTGTTTGTAATAAATATAAATAGAGAATAAAGTTATGAATAATGTTATAAATAAAGTAGATTTCAAATTGAACATTATTCTTGTTTTTTATAGTTTTATAAAATGAGATGTTTTTATTGTTTGTTTGTTTGCATAAGAATGGGATGATACCAAGAATAAGAAAATTAATTCTGAAGGAAATAAAAGGTGAAATTTGATGGGAATTGCAGTTGAATTTATACCAAAAATTGTTGATGTTTTCAATGAATTTTCATTTCTTCTTTTTCTCTTGTCGGTATACCCATTAGTTTCTTTATTTTATATAACAATTAAATGATTTTACAATAAATGTACATTCTCGAGAAATAATTAGTGTTACAACATTAATCAATGTTAATAATACAATAAATATCATTTAAATCTAACAATATTGTATAATCACTGTTTAAATTGAATTCTTTAAAACAAGATCACATGATGTATCACATGATATATCACATGACACATTTTAAAATTGTACAATTTAATTAATCACCAATAAACAACTAACAACTAACGTAAACAAAACTAAATATTAAATACAATCACAATGTCAGCAATGGATGAGAAAGTTAAATATGCTTCTAGTATAGAGAGCAACAATAAGGTGAGTTAATGCCATATTATTATATGGAATCAAATCTAACTTTTATAGAAACTATTATACATACAGGATATAACATCATTGGCATTTGGTACTAGTGCTGGTATACTTCAGTTAGAATCTACTAATGGGTTTACATATTTTGCTATTGAATATTTAATAATCAATTTATTATACCTTATTTTGATTACTGGACCAAACCCTTCAAAATATTATGAATCTCCAATTAAAGCTATATTTGTTGATAATTTAACTAGAGCTTTATCTGCTTTTGTTATGATGTGGACACTAACTTATGCATTAGTTCAAAGTTGATACTACACTTTAATATATATAATCCTTATATTTAAATATTATACAGGTTTTTTTTTTATTCAATAGCACGTACAGGTCTAGTTTCTTCTAATTGAACACTTTTCCATAAACTTTCTTGAAATTTACCAGAATCACCATATTTTTCATATATTAATGATAATAACCACCAAACTTCAGAAGTTTTTGAACCAATTAAATTTTCTGATAAAGTTTCTAATAATAATTTTGATCTTGCAATTGCTGCATTTTTATCAGTTGAATCAACAAATAATGATCCATCATTATTTAAAATTAAATTACTAAATCCAACTATAGCTAATAATGAATCTTGATCTAATGATAATGCTGCTTCAAATTCTTTTAATGCTAAAGATGGTGTTAAAGTTGATGCTAAAACACCTAATGATGCATGTGTTTGACTTGTAGGTTTATAAACAACTTCAGCTTCATTTATAGCTTTTTCAGCTTCTTCATATTGATTAGCTTTAAAATATAAATTTGATGCAGTTAACCAAACTTGTTGTAATAATTTTTTTTCATTTGTATGTTTTAAAGAATTTGAAATTTGTGATTTATTTAAATTTGATAATGAACAATCAATTGGTGAACTATCAATTTTACTAGGTTGTCTTGAATGTCTTGATGAAATTGTTTTAATTTTAGATAATGTTGCACCACCACTATGCGTAAAAGTTTGTTTTAATCCATTCTTATGTTTTTCTATACCATTAGTTTGTTTTAATGGTTTAATAGCATCAAATTGAAATAAATTATTAAATAATTGAAATAATTCAGAAATAGAATCTAAAGCTTGTTCAACACCAAATAATGATTCAATAACACTTAATTGTGTTGTTTTAATTGATATAAATTCAGTTTTAAATTCAAATGGAATAATAGTTGTATCTTTATTTTCCATAAATAGTTGAACTTCATTATTTAAAAAATTAATTAATTTAAAAGCTTCATCTTTATTTTCTTCAATTGAAACAATAAGAGTTAATAAATGCCAACTTTGAAAATATAATAAATCTCTTGAATCAGAAGTTATTGATGAATGATGAGATAATGATAATTTTAAAATTGAATATGATTCTTTAATTGAACCGGACATTGCTAAAAATTTAGCCAATTCATATAATATATTATCTTGAGCTTGATAATATAATAAATTTTTATAATATAATGTAGTTTTATTAAATTGTGGTGCAATTTGTTGAATTGTGAAGTTCTTATTTTGATAAATTGAGCAATTTGTTAATGCTACAGTTGCCCATAATTGAGCCATTATTGATCTTAATCCATCATTATATGGAATAGAATTAGCAACAGTTAAATGATTAATAACATTAAAAGATTCATCAACTTGATTAATTTGATTTTCTTGACAAAATTTATTTAATAAATTTAAAAATTCAATAAAAATTGATAAATATTCATCTGTTAAATTTTTTGATAATTTTTTACCAGAATCATTTTTAAAAGTATTATTTAAAACAGTTTGATAAATTTTTAAAACACCAATAATATCAGAATATGTATGATTATTTTGAATATAATAACTATGAATATATTCACGATAAATTTTAAAAGAAATTAAAATTTGATCAATTTTATTTGATAAACTCATTAATTTAACATATGCACCCATTAAAGTACTTGATTGATATGTTTTGGAAATTGCATTATCACAAATGGATAACGTTTGTTTTGGATCATTTTGAGAATAATCAGTTAATAAATTTACAAATTCTTCTAATTCATAATTATTTAATTCATTATCTTTAGGGAATTTTGAATTTGATAATAAAGTTGATGATCTTGAAGAAATAAATGATGAAATATCTGGTAATGATATTGTTTGATGTGATTGTAAAAAATTTAAATAGTGTAATATAAAATTTTTATGCTCAAATCCAGATTCATTATTAATAACGTTAAATTTTGATAATTGGAATAAAGATGTATATAACAAATTTAACCAAAAATTAGATTCAACGTTTGAATTAGTTGGTGTTTTAACAAACAAATTGATCCCATTTAAAACAGTGGTTAATTCATCTGAAGAATTTAAATAATGTTGAATCTTGGATAAGAGATAATATTTTTTATAAAGTAAAGATTGTGAATAATTTGATAAAGATGATGAAATTTGGAAATTAGTATTAATAATTAATTGTAAAGCAGAATCATAATCCTTGATCAAGATATATAAATAACTTGTATTTAAATCAGAAATAAATTTGATCAATTCATAACCACTATTATTAGCATACTGTTCAATGGATTGAGATAATTGTAAAGATTGGTTTAATAACGAATGTAAATCATTAGTCACTTCAGTTATAGTTTCACCATCATTTCCATTGTGTAATTGTAAATAATTATGGATCTGATATTCAATATTTAAAGCAATTAACAACAAATCAGAATTAGATTCATCAACAATACTTTGAACTTCTGATGGCCAAACCCCCACACCTCTTTGTTGGATAATAACAGCAACTGGATCAGTAATGATAGCCATATTTTATTCTTTTTTTCTCCTTTTTCAAAACGAATGTGAATTGTTTTCTGTTCTTGTTTTGGTTTTAGTTTGTTCAAGTTTTGAGTTGATTTTATTTTCGTGTTTTTAAATTAATTTTGTTTCGTACGAGAGATTTTTATTATATAAAAAACTAAAAGAAAATTTATTTAATTTGTTCTTTGATATTACTTTTATTGAAATTCATTGTTAAGCTTCAAAAATGTCTTTGTGTACGTTCAGAAACTGTTTTTTTCTGATCGATTTTTACTTATATATTAACGTGTTTTTTTTAATATGATGTATCTGATGCCTTATATATATAATTAACAGCTGCATATTAAATAGTAGTTATATAACATATGCATAATTCAGCTCCATGAATGAATATCATATAATGGAGAAGAGCCCGTAGGTTTCATGATATGATCGGTTCTCCAGTAATCTGTGCTTCTAGTATAAGTAAAGCATAATAATAATATTTACTTTACCAGATTTACCTCGAGTTCCGGAGCATCGCTGGTTCGACTCTTCACTGCCGTAGTATTTTTACAATGATTAATTTCAGTTGTATTACCCGGAAAACAATTACCATTAAATTTGACACATTTTAAATCAACAACAACAATAGCAACAACAACAACAACAACAACAACAACAATCACAATGAACCAGCTGCCGTTACTTCCATTACCACCTCCAATAAGCACTGATGGAATTGGTTTATTTTATGATATCAAGGATTATGCAGTTTTACACAGAATCACCAAAAACCTGATTAGAGTTTTAAAAGACTCAAAATTACCAGAGATCAATGTTAAAGAAATAATCAAAATAATTGGTAATAATGAACCAAATCCACATAACTACCCTAT